>MJUU01027344.1:0-34470 GCA_002080025.1 Modiolus philippinarum
TTGGTGATTTAGTAATAGAGGGTACATAGTTTGTCCGCACAACTCCTCTAACAGTTTTGATGCTAGGAAGTTTTTATTTTGCAGATCTTTTGTACCTATATTGAAGATGTGCATGTGGTAAGGATTTTGATTTTGGTTAATTTTTGTCAAAATTATACATAGTTGAACTTCGTCATTTTTTGGTGATTTAGTAATAGAGGGTACATAGTTTGTCGATGCAACTCCTCCTACAGTCTTGATGCTAGGAAGTTTTTATTTTGCAGATAATTTGTACTTATATTGAAGATGTGCATATGGGAAGGATTTTGATTTTGATGCATTTTTGGAAAAAATACACATTGTTGAACTTAGTCATTTATTGGGTGATTGTCCGCACAACTCCTCCTAGAGTTTTGATGCTAGGAAGCTTTTCTTTTGCAGTTCATTTGTACCTATATTGAAGATGTGCATGTGATATGTATTTTGATTTCGGTTAATTTTTTTTTATCAAATATACATTGTTCAACTTTTAAGTTTTTGGTGATTTAGTAATAGAGGGTACATAGTTAATCTGTGCAACCTGGAATAACATGTGTTTAGCGGGGGCATCATATGTGTCTTACAGACACAGATATTACTAAAAAATCCCAATTTGTTTCAACCTTGCGCGGGGCATGTCATCCTCTAGTTCTTGCAAGAGTTTTAATTTATTACATGTCGCGCTCTAACTTGACGACCCTTTGGCCAATTCACTTCAAACTTTGTAGAGGTATTGAATATGATGGCCTCAGGGTCTGTATACTTTTTCGTGAAATTTCGATTTTCCTTGCAAGAGTTATGGGACTTTGTTCGTCAATTTTAAGGCAATTTTTTACATGTCCTGCTCTAACTGATAAGTACTTTGATCAGCTCACTTCAAACTTTGCAGATTAATTTCTGAAAGAGATATCAAGCTTAATTAGGCACTTATAGGTGCTTCTGAATTGAGAACCCCTTACCTTAATCACTTAAAGTTTTGAAGGGTGATGACGGGCTATCATGCGACTTTGCGCAGCTGTTTATTGAATTTTAGCATACAAGCAAATGTCTTAGGTATTTTTTCATAAACATAATTCTAAAAACCAAGAATAAAAAAACATAGTTTCATTTTTTTTAATTTCCAGAAACTCTTAAAGACATGCCATATTTGGGAATTCTTGATAACAACCATGTTTTTTGAATGAATTTTAGTAAAAAAAAATTATTCCAATTTTGGTTAATTTCATGAAACTCTAAATGAAAAGTTATTTCTTGGAATTCTGCTTAGTAATCACATCTTGATATTTGCCAAATTATGATGACAACTTAATGAGCAGACAAGACTCTAGGTTCAACAGAGCCTAAACAGATTCTTTAGATTTTGGTGATATCAAACCGTAATGTTTCAATCCTTGGGTCTATCATTTATTTTTCAGTTGAGAGAGGTTACACTCCCTTATTTCTTTCTCCCTTCATATACAGGTAAAGATGATATAAGGACATAATTTTATCAGTTAATACATATACATGTATTATAAAGCATATTTGTCTGTTTTTTAGGTTGGTACAGATTTCCTTGAAGAAAAAATAACAGAATTTGAAGATTTTGTACAATCTGTAGACATTGCAGCATTTAACAAGATCTAAACTGCTGTGTGTGACTGCTATCTACACAAAAAAACTTATTTATTCATCACCAGTGTGAGAAGTAAAAAAAAATAAAAAATACAAGAAATCTCCAATTAGTATCAGTCTGCTGTTATTCCCTACTTCATAAACTCAAGAGTGTGTCTTTAGTTGGGGAATTCAACGATATTTGATTTGGAAAGAAATATTTAAAGTAAATATGACAAAGAAAGGAAATGGGGTAAATGTCAAGGAGACAACATCCCATCTCCAGGTTAAAACAACGTAAAATAAAGCATCTAGGGGTCACCGTACGGTCTTCAAACACGGTGAGGAACCTCACACCATATAGTAAGCCTTAAATGGCCCCAAAAAGTAAAAAAGTGAATAAATCAATGGAAACAAACCAACAAATTTATATATTAACTTTATGAATGTGATGGTGAATTAAGGTATCCCTGTAAAGTGTAGGACATGTATATTTAAAAAAGGGTGAGAGAGTGATCAGCTCCAAGGCAACTACATCACCCCTAGATAGAAGTTTGAAGTATGCTCTATTTTCAGGGTGTATTCTCTCCGCNAAGGGGGGGGGGGGGGGGGGGGGCATATTGTTTTACCCCTGTCCGTCCGTCAGTCCCATCTCTGATAAGCTGTTATTCCAGATAACTCCTCCCATAATATTAATGCTACATTTATTTATTTTATTATTAAATGTAGCATTATTTACTTTACAGTGATTAGGCATGGATTGAAGATGTTCATATTGTCATGGTTTAGATTATGGCCAAAAATTGTGATTTTTAGGGGTAGTTGAACTTGGCCATTTTATTGAAATGCGTATTCTGGAACTCTTATTCCAGACAACTCCTCCCGCAATATTAATGCTACATTTTTTTTACTTTGCACAGTGATGATCCATGGATTGAAGATGTGCATATTGTCATTGTTCAGATTTTGGTCAAAATTTGTGATTTTGAGGGGTAGTTTAACTTGGCCATTTTTTTTAAATGTGTGTTCTGGACCTGTTGTTCAGGATAACTCCTCCCATAGTAGTCCATGGGCTGGAATAACCCCCCGTGCATCCCCCGCACTTCTGAACCCCACCCATTTATTTAAGTCCGCATACATCCCCTCTTCAAAATAAAACATGTTAACACGAGCATTACCTGCACGCACTTGTGGAATTTGACCTATTTTTAGACCCACCTACCGAAATTTTGGAAAATTTCATTTTTCATTGAAGTTTTTCATTCAGTTGCTTCAAAATGTTGACAAAATGCCTTCAAGTTATTAAAAAGAGGTATCAAATGATTGCTTATTATATGAGCTTTACAAAGAACCCACGTTTTTACAATTTTTATGCCCAATACGTTCCATAGCACAATTAAATGTATCCCTACCCCAGTGAAATATTGACGGAAAAACTGATATTTTCATTGAAATTGCACAAGTTTGATGGTCTAGAGAACTCGAAGTGCATCTATATTCCTGATTCTGAAATTGTTTTTAAGCTTTTCAATCTATTTTCTTCAATATAAAACAGGTTATGAAAATGTACAACATATTTTAAATAACCAAAATTTTATTTTCAAATATACCAAATACAGGGACCTTTGAATAATTTCGTTTTTGAAAAAGTTTTGTCTTTCTTTTGCCTAATATTATTTTTTAGTAAACAAATATCATTTGAAATAGGTATCAAATGAAAGCCTACCCCTACCCCAACAAATTTACTCTAAAATTGTCAATTTTTTGTCTATTTTAGCATAAAAATAACCAGAAGACGCAAAATGTGTATTGTATAGAACGATGTTGCATTAATTATATTATGATTTTATATTTTAACAGCCATTTGTTGACTTAACTCAATATTTTGCCCGAAATTGGTGAAAAATTGGAATTTTCAACATTTCAGAATTATCCAAAGTCCACTGCTATATCGTTATATATGCCAAATCTGGAGGATATTACTGCAACTATGCCAATTAATTGTACCAAGTGACACATTTGATGTCTTAAAACATTGCTAAGAAAAACAAGGAGTGTTAAATGTGACTCTGATTACAGAAAATTTTACCCCTACCCCAACACATTTCCCCCAAAATTGTCAATTTTTTTGTCCATGTTGGGATAAAAATAACCACCACATGCAAACTCTCCGTTGCATGTAACAAAGTTGCATGAATACTATCATGATTTGGTATTTCAAATCCCAGTTTTCAGCTTAAACTCAATATTTTGTCCAAAATTGATGAAAAATGGAAATTTTTAGCATTTCAGATTTGTCCTAAATTCATTTTTAAATCATATGTGGCAAATCTGGAGGATTAATCTGTAGATATGCCAATTTATTGCCTTGACCTATACATATTTTTTTCGAAAACACTGTTTAGAAAAATAAGGATTGTTCAATTTGTCTCTAAATACTGAAAATCTTACCCCTCTACCCCAACAAAATTAAAGTTGAAAATCTCCAAAATATGACTGTCTGTACATATAAATGAACAAAGCATACTAATGTTTTACTTTCTTTGCAAAAGATGCTTTTGATACTTCATAATATGTAGTGTTGACACCAAAATATGGGTAAATTTGAATATTTCGGACGATTATCGTGAAAAATGGTAATTATCATTATTTCAGAATTTTCAGAAATTCAAAGTTAAATCGCTGAATAACTGCCCATAAACCAGGCGCATGATCTCATTTTTATACGACCGCAAAAATTTTTGTGGTCGTATAATGGTATGGTGCTGTCGTCGTCGTCGTCGTTGTCGTCGTTGTCGTCGTTGTCGTCGTCGTCGTTGTCGTTGTCGTTGTCGTCGTCTGTAGACACTTTTGTTTTTGGCCAATAACTTAAGTTCCAGATGATCAATCCTTGTGAAATTTTTACACAATGTTCCTTGGCACAAAAGGAATGCTTGGGTAAGTTTTGGTCATTGTGGCCCCACCCGTTTTAAAAAAAGGGGCCAAAAGGGGTTAAATTAGGTGTTTTCACATATTTGACTATAGAATCTTTATTATTTGTTGGATTTTGATGGGGTTTCTTTCAGTAAACTCCTTAGAAAATTTCCAGTCTGGTGTAAGCCAACGGATTTCACGTGGCATGTACCGTTCACGAGATAAATGGGGCCCAAAAGGGGCGAATTTCAAAAATTTAATTTTTTTATTTTTAGTCCGATTTTGATGCAATTTTTTTCAGAGGATTCCTTATGAAAAATTTACATAGCGCTCTACTATTAGATTTTTGGTAACTTGTTTCCTTACCCAGCTAAGAGGGGCCAAAGGGGGCCAAAATCATAAATTTACAGATAACCTTAAATTTTTATTTTTCATCGGATTTCGATGGGATTTTTTTCTTTGGATTCCTCTTGATGTAAGCTTTCAGTAGTATGTCAATGGATTTGGCGTAGCTCTAACAGTTTCCGAGCTATGAGGGGCCGAAGGGGGCCAAAATCATAAATTTACAGATAACCTAAAATTTTTATTTTTCATCGGATTTTGATGGGATTTTTTTCTTTGGATTCCACTTGATGTAAGCTTTCAGTAGTATGTCAACGGATTTTGCTTAGCTCCTACTGTTTCCGTGCTATAAGGGTTCACAGGGGCCAAAACTGCCAATTTGCAGATTACCTAAAATTTTTATTTTTCATCGCATTTTGATGGTCTTTTTTCTTTGGATTCCTCTTGATATAAGCTTTCAGCAGTATGTCAATGGATTGGGCGTAGCTCTTACCGTTTCTGCGCCATAAAGGGTCAAAGAGGAATCATAAGGAGTCATAAGGGCTAATTTTTATTTTCCCTAGTTTGTGTCCAGCTAATTTCTGGGTCAATCTCCTTATTGCGTCCTTCTAATTATTGTGTCAAGCTCTTTCGTTTGTCCATACTCGCTTTAAATTACACTTTTTCAGATTTCAGTGGACGACATGCTGCGGTCGTATCATGCTGCGCTCGGCGTAGCCCTTTATTGATATATGGGAGGCTCTGTGTTTTTGTGTTTGAAAATGATATGTCATTGGATCTTTATACAATGTTAAAAGCTTTTCAAGCTGAATAAAATGAAATAAATTGTGTTGAATATATGTGGTAAGGGGTAATATGTTTGTAATTTATGAGACTGTAGTTAGTCTAAAAGGCTTAAAATCATACTTTCTAATTGCTTCGATATTTAATCAACATTTTCAAGTTATATATCAATTTTATGAAGTATTTGCATCTCAAAGTCAAAACAGCAGAAATTCTGAAAAACGGAAAATTCCCATTTTTCATACAATTTCGGACAGAAGAATCGAAGAGAGACCTTTTGAAAGGTTTTAATCTACTTAAATGATCTTCTGTATGTCAGTTTTAGTGAAATACACGCTAGAATTCCCATTAAACATTATCTTTTTATCATTTAGAGCCTGAATATTTCAAATTTTCTCATAATTTTTAGGGGGAGGGGTGCTAATTGTCCCGCCTGCGAGACATAGGGAGCATAGATGTCGTCGGTGTCGGCGTTGGCATCGTTAACATTTGGTTAACCCAAATGTTACACTTTTCTTGAACTTCAATAACTCTCTCAAATCATATGCAATATCAATGAAATTTTGACATAATGTTCAGTACAACCTTATTATTGTTTCCCAAGTTTATTTTTTGAAAAAAATTGTTCCAATTTTTTCATATTTTTCCATTAGTTGGACTTAGTTTTTTTCCATGAAATTTTTTTGTTTGCACCATATCTCAGCAACTACATGCCATAGACTGATTATAATTGGTAAGTGGTTACATCTTTAGTAGTGACCAACATCCATACCAGAATTATGTCACCTTGACCTATATTTTCCGCTTCAGTGAATTTAGCTAAATTTTCTATTTAAGTCCATATATCAACAATTTTTAAACAAAATTGTGAATAAGGACTATAGTTTTGATGTAGAATTGTTGCATATAGTCCATAGATGCACAATAAGCTTTCAGAATTTTATTCCGGTTCCAACTTTGGTAAATTTCCTGAAAATGTCCAAGACTAACAACTTTTGAAATTGTTGCATACAATCAAATATCTTGGCCATTTCTTCATACAAGATATAATTCTGAAAACTTAAGTATGAAAAAATATGGTTCCAATTTTGGTAATTTTCCTGAAACTCTCAAAGACAAGACATTTTTGGGAATTCTTGTTTGCAACCATGTATTTTGATGAATTTTAGTCGAAAACAATATTTTCATTGGTTATATTTCATAAATTTTGTATTCCAATTTTGGTAAAATTCCTGAAATTGTCAAAGACCATGCAGTAGTTTCTTGGATTTCTATTAAGCCAGTACATCTTAATAAAGATGAAATTAGAGTGATAGTGGAGTGAGCAGGCGAGACACTAGGTTCCGCGGAACCTTTACGAATTATTTTGACATTTATGAACCTATAATATGTCTGAAACTAAAATTTTTGCATAGAATTTGTTGCTAACATATCATAAATTATTATTGCATCGGCAATTATAAATATATATTCAGATTTTTACGACCCTTAAGTCAAATAGTCGAAATTGTGAAAAATCTTAAAGTCAGAAAAATTCCCTTTTTCAAAAATTTTATACCGAAAATCAAAATTTTATGGACTTTATTGGTTTTATTTTCCAACATTGTATCACAACCCATAAGTTAGGCATAAAAAGTAGATCAAATGACGAGGGTTGTTTATCTGAAAGGAATTGACAGTCTAAAATTGACATTTTCACATTTTTTTGCAGGGGTAGGGGTAGATTTTTTGTATCCCCAGATCATAAAATTGGTGTAAAGAACCAAAATTTGTGTTCATTGTAGAGCATATTAAATTAGCTTTAATTTGATACCAAATTTCAGTACATATTACTTATTGTTATAAAATTAAGGAGCTTAAAAGACGAAACTTATGTTAAAACGCAAATACAATAATTTTTTTGGGTATACTATAAAAGTGGCCCTATGCTGTCTATGCTTGCAGGTTATGTCCGTGTTAACATGTTTTATTTTGAAGAGGGGACATAGAGGGACTGAAACAAACTGGTGTGGTTCGGAAGTGGGGTGATGCACAGAAAGTGTTTCCAGCCCACGGACTATAGTATTTAAGTCACAGTTATGTCAAATACTTAGAAATTAGTCCATGTTTTATATCCAACTGCGGGGGCATCATATGTGTCTTACAGACACAAACAGAGTAGCTAAATTTTATCCAAATCTGGAATGTAAACACATGGGGGAAAACTTGGATGATGGCAGTGGGGGCATTTAGTCTCTCTAGTTTAATGTTGAAAATCCTTCCTAGACATGCTAAATATGTATTTCTTCAAGTTAAAGAAGATAACAAGTGAAACAAAGACAAAACTGCACAATAACACTTAAGTTCACCTACACGTATATCCAGGGTGAGGTTTTGACATCTGTCATCCATCTATTCCTTTTAAATCTTTGGGCTAATTGGGAGCCAAATAGTCACAATAGTTCAGAGGCAGGTGTATACCCATTCCAGTATTGCTGCTATATAGGAGCATGTAGATGTTTTAACATTGGTCCCTATCTGAAAACCCATTTCAAGATCTGTCGCACAACAGGACCAGCCAGTTTCAGTCAAACTCGAACAGAATTTTCATGCCCTGTGAATCAAAGATTTGGGGGCATATAGTGTTTGTCTGTCCACAAAAACTTTAACATTGGGTATATCTTTTGAATGGTAAGTAATGGGGCTTTCATATTTTGCATGTATTCCTTGTGTATTCCTTGTGGCAAGACCTTTCAAGCAATATCCAAAATTTTGACCACGTGACCTTGACATTGGCATGTGATGGACTTTTTGAAAAAAATTGATAAACTTTAACATATCATATTTCTTTCTGAATGGTAAGTAATACAGATTTAATATTTTGCATGTTCATTCCTTGTGGCAAGACCATTTAATTGCTATAAGAATATTTGACCTGGTGAAGTTTTCAATACCAGAATTTATTACTACACTTTAATTTGTCAGAAGTACATTAATTATAGACGAGTTTCCAATTTCTTTTTATGCCCTGCTTACGATAGTAGGGGGGGGGGGCATATAGTGTTCGGGTCTGTCCGTCCGTCCATCTGTTTGTCCGACCGTCCCTCCGTACCAAGTTAGGTTTACCCTCAGGTTGAAGTTTTTTTCTGTGAAGGATGTATGCTATTATCATGAAACTTTGTATACATACACATTAGGATATAATTAAGCAAAAAACATAATAAAAATGTATTTTTGCTACCAACTTCATGCTTCACTAATCATGGAAAAAAGGGGGGTAATATAAGGTTTACCCTTAAGTTGAAGTTTTTTCTGTGAAGGATGTATGTTTTTATCATGAAACTTTGTATAATACACATTAGGATATAATTAAATAAAAATCGTAATAAAAATGTATCCTGGCTACCAACTTCATGCTTCACTGATCATGGAAAAAGGGGGGTAATATGAGGTTTACCCTTAGGTTGAAGTTTTTTTTTCTGTGAAGGATGTATGCTATTATCATGCAACTTTATATAAATACACATTAGGGTATGATTAAACAAAAATCATAAAAAATTTACCCATGCTACCAACTTCATGCTTCACCGATCTGGGATAAAAGGGGGGTAGTATGAGGTTTACCCTTAGGTTGAAGTTTTTTTTCTGTGAAGGATGTATGCTATTATTATGAAACTTTATACAAATACACATAAGGGTATAATTTAACAAAAATCATAATAAAAATTGATCCTTTCTACCAAATTCATGCTTGAATGATCATGAAATATAGCATTGTTCAAAGTAAGTGCGAGGCGGGGCTTTGTGTCCGTTAGACACATATTCTTGTTATGAATGAATTACCCCGACCTGGGGTCAATCGGCGTAAATTGAGTCACATAACACTGTAACGTCCAAAAATCTTCATTGTGACGTCAAAATTTTCCGGGAAAATTTACCAATTGGAAACTCGTCTATTGTTCAGTGTGCTTAATGTTTATTCTCAACTTCTACTCGGGGGCATAAGTGTTTCACAAAACACATCTTGTCCATAGTTGATCCTCTTTCAAAATATCAGAAAGGAAGATATTTATGTTTAATCGTAGGACACTTGCAAAAAACACATTCACATATCCTTTCTGAAACTTCTTGGCCACTTTGAACCAAACTTAGGAAATTATCATTAGCTGATTCCTTTACAAATTTGGCCTTGTCTTTATTCCAAATAGCGAACTGTTCAAAATAGTAACTTTTGATTCTTTAATATAAAGATATGTGAAAGTAAATGGAATTTTTACCTTTTCACACAGCAAGTTATTGTCTTTGTCAACCATAATCCAGGCAGCAATAGAGGATATTGAGAAAAATGGAATAAAAAAGATAACAGGAAACACCTACAATGGCCGAAAAACATAGCCATATGCCAGAAAGTAAATAGGAACTACACATGAAAAAAACCCACAATTAATAAAAATACAGAAGACAAACATAAACAACGATAGGAACTCGGGACAGCCGGACTTGGTACCGGCACTAGCAAAAGCCAGCGGTAGGGTTAAACCGGTTTATGAGTACCCAAACCTCCCCTTTCTCTGTCCCGTTTCCCTATAGTAGAATAAACATACGAATAAAACCCATACAGGTAGACTACTAACTCCATGACCACAATCTAGAAAAGAAAAATGGGGGAACAAAACGTAATTTTGAAAGATGGGTCAAAGAGTGCTCGCCGCTAAACTGCCGGCTAGCTCAAGGAGCCTAGTCTGCTGGTAAAACACTGCCGCACTACGGAAGGAAAATCAAATTCAAAACTCCCAATGGGTTTGGTAAAGAATCATCATGTATTTCAGTAGACATCGGCAGTATCAGTGAGAGGCCAGTATGTGTGT
Source organism: Modiolus philippinarum (assembly GCA_002080025.1). NCBI lineage: Eukaryota > Metazoa > Mollusca > Bivalvia > Mytilida > Modiolidae > Modiolus > Modiolus philippinarum. The sequence continues at coordinate 10,497 of MJUU01027344.1, forward strand.
AAAATCCTCAGGTCACTGGACCCCAAAGCTAATTTAACGGACACATGCAGAATATCCTGTCGATATCCCCTATTGCGTAAAGAATGTAAGTTACGTCCCAGTTTTTCTGGATTTTAATCAGTTTCTGCCATTTTTTAACAACATTTCTGTAAAATCGCGGATGGGAAATGCCCTTAGAAATAAGCTGTTTGCGAGTGACATTATATTTAGATGTCAGATGTTCATATCTTCGATAAAACTTTTTAAATGTATTTAACAATTTATGAAATCTGTAACCTTGCTGCAAAAGTTTTGAAGTGATAGTAAGGTTACGTTCATTGAAGTCGTCAAGAGTAGAACAAACGCGTGCGAATCGTACCAGTTGAGAAATATAAACTCCGTAGAGCCTTTTTTGACACCCCTCTGTTATAAACTTTTCATTAAGAATCTCTTAACCTCTAGGCCAATTAAAACCAAACTTGGTCACAAATGGTTGTGGAAGTTCACACCTTATCCACCAGCAGGGAACATAGTTTCATATTTCAACCTATGGAAAAGCACATTCAGGGATCTCTGAAACCACTTGATCCTTTGATCCTTTATAACAAAACTCTGGCACAATGATCCTTGGATTTTCCCCTTTAAAACTGTGTCACACAGGTCTGTTTCGTTTAAGATTGCCTCCAGCAGGTTTAACATTTGACCCTATGGAAGCACAATCAATTATCTGTTCCTCTGAAACCACAAGCCGAATTTGAACCAAACAAGACAACAATAGTTCTTGCATGATTCCGTCAAAAAACATGTGTCTAGTAGGTCTGTACCACATCCAAAATGCCCACCAGGAACATATTTTAACATTGTAAACCATTTAAAGACCTGCCTTTAAGCTTCTTGGTCATTTATAACGAACTTAAGGGCCTCCCATTTCGATATTTTTGGTCATGAGTACTTCTTTACTACTTTTGGATGATGACTTCCCATATTATTTGATTCTAATGCTGCTGATGAGAGGTTACTCCTTGAAACACGTGTACAGCATAACGAAATTGACTGTTTTCATGCAACTTGGGTATTTTTTATATTAAGCACAATGGTTCATGGGTAGTGCCTTTCAAACAATTTGAATGGAAGGTAAGCATCTCATCAGATGAACTTACTGTGAAAGTACTATTGTTCGTGGGATTTCAATTTTTGTTGATTTCATGGTTAGCTACAATCATGAGATATAAGTTCACAATGAAATACATTTTTAGCTCACCTGGCTATAGCCAGGATGAGCTTTTGCCATCCATTTTCGTCCGTCGTCTGTCCGCTCTGTCCGGAGTAAATTTTTTATTCAAAGACCTTCTTCTCTGAAACTACTGGGCCAATTGAAACCAAACTTGGCCACAATAGTCCTTAGATGGTCCCTGCAAAAAAGTTGTTTTTCAGATTCGTGCGATATCCAAGATGGCCGCCAGCATGGATCATAGTTTTAACATGGGACCCTATGGGAAAATACTTTCAAAGATCTTCTCCTCTGAAACTGCTGGGCCAATTGAAACCAAACTTGGCCACAACAGTCCTTAGATGGTCCCCTGCAAAAACAGATCCGCACTTTATCCAAGATGGCCGCCAGTGGGGATCATAGTTTTAACATTGGACCCTATGGGAAAACACTTTCAAAGATCTTCTCCTCTGAAACTACTGAGCCAATTGAAACCAAACTTGGCCACAACAGTCCTTAGGATGTCCCCTGCAAAAACAGATCCGCACTTTATCCAAGATGGCCGCCAGCGGGGAGCATAGTTTTAACATTGGACCCTATGGGAAAACACTTTCAAAGATCTTCTCTTGTGAAATTAGTGAGCCAATTGAAACCAAACTTGGTCACAATAGTCCTTAGATGGTCACCTGCAAAAAGCTTGTTTTTCAGATCTGCGCTATATCCAAGATGGCTGCCAGCGGGGATCATAGTTTTAACATCGGACCCTATGGGAAAATACTTTCAAAGATTTTCTCCTCTGAAACTACAGGGCTAATTCAAACCAAAATTAGATGGTCCCCTGCAAAAAAAATGTTTTTCAGATCCGCACTATATCCAAGATGGCCGCCACCGGGGATCATAGTTTTAACATTGGACCCTATGGGAAAACACTTTCGAAGATCTTCTCTGAAATTTTTCAGTTATATGGAACCAAACTTGGCCACAAAAGTCTTTAGGTTGCCGCCCTGCAAAAGAGTTGTTTTTCAAGTCTTTGCTTAATTCAAGATGCTGCCAGTTGGGAACAGATCTAACATTTGACCCATTGGGAAAACATTAAAAGATCTCCTGAAATTACTTGGCCAAAAATGAAAACATACTTGGTCACAACGGGCAATAATTGTTCCCGTTTTAAAAATTTGCCTGGATTGTCTGCATCGCATTCAAGATGGTCCCAGTGGGGAACATAGTTTAACCTTCAGACCTATCGGAAAGCATTTAAAGATGTTCTCCTCTGAAAATATGTAGTCAGTTGGAACCAAAATTAGACTCAATGGTCCCCTTCAAGAAAGGGGACAGTAGAACTGCACCCCCATCCAAAATAGCTGCCAGTCTGGAATATAGTTTAACTTAAGATAATATAACATCAATGATTATTATGGCGGGTTTCCTGGCTCATTAACGTATTATATTTGCAATTCTTCAATGAACATACCAATATTCCTAAAGTAACACATATAACAAGTCCTTCTAAACTCCTGTCCTTTATTTGCCAATCAACCAATCAAGATTCTATAGAAATTCTATTGTATACCAATTTGTACTGCCTGAAGGGGTTTACCTTGATATTCCAGTAATGACAAATTGGTATACAAAAGAATTCTATAGAATCTTGATTGGTTGATTGACAAAGAAAAGATAGGAGTTTTGAAGGAGTTGTTATAGGTGTTACTTGAGGAATATTGGTATGTTCATTGAAGAATTGCAAATATAATACGTTATTGAGCCAGGAAATCCGCCATAACAAATTTGAAAATAATGCCCTTAAAACATTGGGATTATTTTAACCGCATAATTATGTCAGCCGTGGCCCAGGCGAGCGATACAGGCTCTTGAGAGCCTCTTGTTCTCTTAAAGTTTTGATACATAGAATTTGAAACCAAGAATTTGAGTATCCACGAAATAGTGATATTTATGAAAACCACGAAACTTTATGTCCACGCAAAAAAGTATTTCCACAGTAAGCAGGAATTTGACCATATAAAAAGACATTAATAAACGTCCTCTGAAGACACAAGGCCAATTGGAACCAAATTTTGTCACGATTGTACTTTGCTGTCCCTTTAAAAATTTGTTCGTTAGGTTTCCATCCTATTGAAGATGACCACTACCTGAGAACGTGGTCTAGATTTGACCCTTTGGAATTTGAAACCACAAGGCAGTTAGAACAAAGTCATTTGGTGGTCCCCATAGGAACCCATTTGAATACGTTTTCCTCTGAAATATCCAAACATATTGAAACTGGTCACACCAGTCCTTTAGTGGTTCACTTACGGAGGATCTCTATGGAACTTTGTATGATGAACAGACAAAAGACAGGACTTGTACAGGAGTTGCTATAGGTATTGTGGTATAAGTGTGTTCCTTGGATTGCAAATATTATATTTTAATGATCCAAGAAATCGGCCATAAAAATTTGGTCTGGAAGGTGAGCATCCTTTTTAAGATGACAGTAATCGGAGAACACAATTAAAATTTGACTCTATGGCAACTGCCGAGCTTTTTATAGTCTAGGTGTCATAAAAGATGTCTAGTAGTTTGCTTTTCAGCCAACATTGCTGCTAGATGGAAACATTGTTTTATAAAAAGACATTCAAAACGTACTTTACCATTTTGAACCAAGCATACCCACAATGGTAGATATCAGTCAAGGTACAATAACATTAGATCCTTTAACATTTAGGTCCATGAACATCGCACAATAACGCAAACAAATAAATAAAGGGGATAGAGCTCTTATATAAATCCATAGTCTTTTGTTTATATTTTCAATGATAAATAATAATTGCCTACTTTTATTTGAACAGACAAAAGACAGGACTTGTACAGGAGTTGCTATAGGTATTGTGGTATAAGTGTGTTCAAGTGTGTACAAGTCCACACTCCCTAAAGTCGCATAGGAATTTATTATATCCCTGCTCTGTACAAGAGAGGGTATTCTCGTCTGTCTGTGTCTGTCTGTACATCAGGAAACCTTTTATTTCAATCAGATTAGAAACCTTGAATTTCAATCGGAGTTTTTTTCGGCTGTTATTTACCAGTTATGTAAAATATGTTTAAAATTGCCCATTCAATACTAGATGTTTATATCAAATATTGATTGTTTAACAGGACAAATACGGAAAAGCAGGCCCAATATGGATTTACTGGCTCAATACGGGTTTTATTGGCTCGATACGGAAATTTTACTTCCGGTTACGCTATAATTGAGTTTCATAACATATGCTCAAAGGAATGTCAAACTGTCACAAATAAACGTCGGCAGAAATTGCACCGTTGCAAGCGCACATTTAAACATTTGAAAACAACATTATGAATGACAGTGTTTACTTCTTTTTCAGGATGTATGTTTAATATGATCGTTGATGACACAAAAGCGTTTGAAGGCTACCACTTTTTGTATTTATTCTACAATCTGTTTTTTGTGTCGCCTGCTGTAAGCATAGTCGACACAGAGGGATTACTATCCCTCTGCTTACGTCGTCGTCATCGTCGTCGTACTGCGCCGTCCTGCATCGTCTGTTGGTTTTTGAATCCGCAACTCCTTCAAAACTGCTTGTCCAATACCAACGAAACTTTCAGGACATGTTGTTCACCTGGTGTAGTTGTGCACCTGGTAGTTAGAATTTTGATTTTACAGATTTAAGAGGTACACGGAGCCAAATTGCTCATTGTGAGTCTGTTGGTTTTGAATCCGCAACTCCTTCAAAACTTCTTGTCCGATTCCAACCAAACTTTCAGGATATGTTGTTCACCTGGTGTAGTTGTGCACCTGATACTTACAATTTTTGTTTGATAGATTTTAGAGGTTCACAGAGCGAAAATTGCTCATTTGTTAGTCTGGTTTGTTAATTAACAACTCCATCACAACTATAAGTCAGATTCCAACCAAACTTGCAGTATATGTTGTTCACCTGATCTAGTTGTGCATCATATATGTACAATTTTGATTTTACAGATTTTAGAGGTTCACTGAGCCAAAATAACTCATTTGTTAATTCAGTTTGTTCATGTGGAACTCCTTCAAAACTATAAGTCATATTCCAACCAACCTTTCAAAATATGTTGATATAATTGCGCACCTGATACGTAAAATTTGATTTTACATATTTTAGAGGTTCATAGAGCCAAAAAAGTTCATTTGTTAATTCAGTTTTTTCGACTCCTTCAAAACTGTCTGTCAGATTCCAACCAAACTTTCTTATATGTTGTTTATCAGGCCTGGTTATGCACATTATACTTAAAATTTTGTTTTTACAGATTTTTAGGTTTGCAAATCCAACATAGCTCATTTGTTAATTCAGTTTCCTAATCTACAAGACCCCAAAACTGTAATTCATAAATTTGCAGAATATGTTTTTAACCGGGTAATCTGGTTATTAAAATGGTGAAAATGGCGGCTGCCAAATGGGTACATCATTTGTCCGGAGCAAATCTCCTACAGTATTTGAGACAGGAAGATTTTATTTTGCAGATCAATTGTACATATATCAAAGGTGTGCATGGTACTTTGATTTTGATTTTTATGATTTATGTCAAAAATATCAGTTGTTGAACACTGTCATTTTACGTCAATTTTTTAACTATAGGGAACCCCTTTTGTCCGGAGCAAATCTCCTACAGTATTCGAGACAGGAAGTTTTTATTCTGCAGATCAGTTGTACATATATCAAAGGTGTTCATGATTTGATTTTTAATCATTAATGTCAAAAATATCAGTTGTTGAACTTAGTCAGCGGCATGTGGGTGGCTGCCAAATTAGTACATCATTTGTCCAGAGCTAATCTCCTATAGTATTTGAAGTTTTTATTTTGCAGATCAGTTGTACATATATCAAAGGTGTGCATGGTACTTTGTTTTTGATTTTTGATAATTTATGCCAAAAAACAGTTGGTGAACTAAGTCATTTAATGTCAAATATCTGCCAACAGGATACCCCATTTGTTCACAGCAAATCTTCTACAGTTTTCAAGACAGAAAGTTTTTCTTAAGCAAATCAGTTGCATATTAATCAAAGGTGTGCATGGTACTTTGATTTTGATTTTTGATGAAAATAGCCAAAATCACAAGTTGTTGAAACTGGTCATTTTTAGGTCAAATATTTACCAATAGGGTGTCCCATTTATCCAGAACAAATATCCTAGAGTTTAATAGACAGGAAGTGTTTACAATGCAGATCATTTGTACCTGTATCAGAGTTGTGCACAGTACTTCTATTTTCCTTTATGATTAAAATCCAAGTTGCTGAACTTTCAGAAATAGCCTACTTTGGTGGAGGTTTAACGTTGAAAATAAATGAAAATTATAAGTATATTTTAAATATTCAGGGTCAACCCATGTGTAAGATATACTGTCCATGTAAAAGAAAACCCGGTTTGCTGTCACATTGACAGCTTTCCTCTTGTTTCTCCTAATCTAGATATGTACTAGTACTTGATACTTAAAATTTTAATTTTACAGATTTTAAATCTTCACTGGGCCAAAAATGGCTCTTCTGTAGTGCAGGCGACACAAGTGTTCCATGGAACACCCATTGATTTTTCTATTTATGGTAACAATACGAATTTCTTTGCTTTTTGTTATTTTTGTGTTTTGTTCTTTTTGATTTCATTTTTAGGAGGGGTGACTATGCTACTTTTCTTGAAAAAAATTTTATGCTGAACGACAAGAAAAGCAAATTTTAGTCATGGGAGTCAGGGATTAAATTCTATAGCATGATTGACTTTCACAATACAGGATTTTTTTAATCTCCTGAACAATGTGGAAACTGGATAACTGCATTGACATTCACAAATCAGAGGAAGGTGCATGTCACATATCTTATACTTGTTTAATCAGTAGAATTTAAAATACCAACGAAAAAAAAAAGACATAAAACAAAATTAACCGCAATCATATTCGATAGTTATTTTACATAACTGGTTAATAAAAGCGTCATAGAATGGCATTTTTCATATAAGTCCTGCATTATGTCCTCGGACAGTCGTATTGGGTCTCGCACTGCCGTATTGGGCCTCGGCGTTGCCTCGGCCCAATGCGGCTATCCTTGGCCCAATACGACTGTCCTTGGACATAGTACAGGACTTACATTGTATATGAAAAATGCCATTCTATAATACTATATTATTAAATGTTATCTCACAGGCTATGTAATATTATGTGATACATTTCCAGGTTTGTGCGATGCTTACTTTGTGCTTACCCAGGAACATTGTGTTTAGAAGTTGGTATACTGTTTTACAACTATCTGTCCACACAGAGGTAACATGGTTTGTCTACATATAACTCCTATAGTTTTCATTCTTGGAAGTATATTGTACATGTATCACAGATGTGCATGTGGTAATGATTTTGATTTTGGTGCAATTTTATGGCATTTTTGGTGAATGAGAAATAATGGTATTGCCGCATTTTGCCAGAAAGTTTTTTTATTTTACATATTCTTTTTCCATGTATCAAAGATGAGTAAGTGGTAGGAATAACGGACGGACGGGCGAGATGCTACATCCCCTCACCTACTCCGTTGGGCGAGGGATAATAGAAGTGTGAAATCTCTACTAAAACATTTTCATGTATTAAAATTTTGTAAAAGATAATTGCAAATGTTTTGTTTGAAATCTTTATTTGTTTTTTTACTACCTCCCTCGTATAGCTTTCGAGGTAAATCTAATTAATTTAAGGTGGCCTTTATAAGGAGAAAATTAGGAGGAAGTTAAAATATATGTTTAGTCCGTGGGCTGGAAACACTTTCCGTGCACCCCCCCCCCCCCCCCNAAAACATGTTAACACGAACATAACCTGCACGCATAGACAGTATAGGGCCACATTTATAGTACACCATGAAAAATTCTTGTATTTTCGTTTTAACCTAAGTTTCATCTTTTAAGCTCCATAATTTTTAAACGATAAGTAATATGTACTCAAATTTGGTACCAAATTAAACCTAATTTAATATTCTTTACAATGAATTCAGGTTTTGGCACTTCACACCCTTTTATGATCTGGGGATACAAAAAATCTACCCCCCCCTGCAAAAATGCGAAAACGCCGATTTTAGGCTGTCAATTCCTTTCAAATAAACAACCCTCGTCATATGATCTAGTTTTTATGCCTCACTTATGAGGTGTGATACAGTGTTGGAAAATAAAACCATTAAAGGCCATAAAATTTTTGATTTTCGGTATAAATTTTTTGAAAAATGGAAATTTTCGGAATTTTAGATTTTTTCACAATTTCGACTTTCTGACTTAAGAATCGTAAAATCTGAATATATATTTAATAATGGCCAATTTAAAAATGATTTATGATATATTAGCAACAAATTTTGCGCACACATTTTAGTTTCAGACGTATTGTAGGTTCAGAAATGCCAAAATTAGCACCCCTTCCTCTAAAAATTAAGGGAAAATTTGAAATATTATGGCTCTAAACGATAAAAAGATAATGTTTAATGGGAATTCTAGTGTTTATTTCACTAAAGCTGACATGCAGAAGATCATTTAAGTAGATTTAAACTTTTTAAGAGGTCTCTTTTCGACTCCTCTCCCCGCAGCAAAATGGGAATTTTCCGTTTTTCAGAATTTCTGCTGGTTTGACTTTGAGATGCAAATACTTCATGAAATTGATATGTAACTTGTAAATGTTGATTAAATATCGTTTCATTATATCTAGGCAATTACAAATTATGCTTTTAAACATTTTAGACTAACTACAGTCTCATAAATTAGAAATATATTACCCCTTACCACACATATTCAACACAATTTATTTCATTTTATTCAGCTTGAAAAGCTATGCGAACATAGACCAAAAATTGACAATTTCAGGGAAAATTTGCTGGGGTATGGCTAAGATTTTCGGTATTCAGAGTCACATTTAACACTCCTTGCTTTTCTAAACAATTTTTTAAGAAAACTAATGTATCGTTTAGAACAATTAATTAGCATATCTGCAGATATATTCTATAGATTTGACATATATTGCGATTTAACAGTGAACTATGGACAAATCTTTAGTGTTGAAAATTCCCATTTTTCATGAATTTTGGGAGAAATATTTAGTCTTAGTCTACCAATGGCTGTTTAAATACCAAATCATGATGTAATTCATGCAACATTGTCATATACAACACACATTTTACGTGTTTTTGTTATTTTCATGCGAACATGGACAAAAAATTTTAGTGAAAATTTGTGGGGATAGGGGTAAGATTTTCGGGATTCAGAGCCACATTAAACACTCATTGTTTTTCTAAACAATGTTTTAAGACAACTAATGTGTCGATTGGTATAATTAATTGGCATATCTGCAGATATATCCTTCACATTTTGCATAAATAACGATTTAACAGTGAACTTTGGACAATTCTAAAATGTTAAAAATTCCCATTTTTCATCAAGTTTAAGTCAACAAATGGCTGTTAAAATACCAAATCATTAATGTTATTCATGCAACTTTGTCATAAACAACACACATTTTGCGTGTTCTGGTTATTTTTTATGCGAAAATAGACAAAAACTGATTGTCATTTTTAGAGTAAATTTGTTGGGGGTAGGGGTAAGTTTTATTGATGTATGATGTCTATATTACCTAAAAGCAGCCATTATTTGTAATGGTTGTGAAGCAAATATAACAAGATTTATTTTGATACCTATTTTAAATGATATTTGTTTACTAAAAAATAATAATAGGTAAAAGAAAGACAAAACTTATTCAAAAACGAAATTATTCAAAGGTGCATGTATTTGGTCTATTTGAAAATAAAATTTTGTTCATTTAAAATATGTTAACATCGTCTTAACATGTTTTAAATTATAGAAAATAGATTGAAAAGCTAAAAGCAATTTTCAGAATCGGGAATTGAGATGCACTTCGGGTTCTCTAGACCATCAAACTTACGCAATTTGAATGAAAATATCAGTTTTTTCGTCAATATTTCATTTGGGGTAGGGGTACGTTAAATTACGCTATGGAACGTATTGGGCATAGAAATTGTGAAAACTTGGGTTCTTTGTAAAGCTAATGTAATAAGTAATCATTTGATACCCCGTTTTTATACTGGGAGTTAATTGGTCAACATTTTGAAGCAACTGAAAGAAAATCTTGAACGAAAAACGAAATTTTCCAAAATTTCGGTAGGTGGGTCTAAATATGGGCCAAATTCCATAGGTGCGTGCAGGTTATGCTCGTGTTAACATGTTTTTTGTTGAAGATGGGATGTATACGGACTTTAAAAAATGGGTGGGGTTCGGAAGTGGGGCGGGTGTGTACGGGGGTTATTCTAGCCCATGGACTAGTTGACAACAAACATATTTCTAACTTGAGGAATTCATTTTTTTCGGCTTGTGTTCAATTAAGAAAATATGTACCGTTTGATCCGTGACATGATTATCAGAATACTCAGGATGTCTGAAATAAGACCGAAATATGTTTCATGTTGAGTAAAAAGTCGTTTTATTTTGATCTTTGATTCCACAAGATAGATTGGGTATAAACACTTGATACCTTAGTGAAAGGAATAATTATACCAGTGAACATATATACATATATATAACCAAATGTAACAAATAACAAATCCTTCCAGAACGATACGATAAACATTCTTGATTGTTCTGCTTGGTGAAACCATGGAGGTATAGATATTTATACCTCCATGGTTATTTATACCTTCATGGTTTCACAAAATGCAAAATTCTATGAGCTACTGGTATTGATGACATGACATTAACTAAATACTGTACAAACGTACTAAATTGAGGTTAACGACAAGGAGTGGAAAGTAAGGGGCATATGTAAGAGAAAAAATGATGAAATTACTAATACATACAGAAGGAAAATGTCATGCTATGAAAATTTTAAAGATTTTGATTGTTCCGTTCGGTTCCACAAAATACTAATTCCTCTGTGCAATTGGTATTTTGCGGAACGGAAAACATGCAAAAAAAAATCACTATAATTAATTTTTTAACGATGATAGTTTGCCTTAATAGGTATCATTCATGGAATTTTTCTTTAATTCATGAGGATATTTTATTGCATTGTTTTGCAATTTTATTTTTCCCCCATTTGTAGCCCCAATTACTGTTCTATATTGTTACAATTAGTGTTTTTGTCACGACAAACATGGAGATATTCCGAATGCACCGTGTGTATGAAAAATAATTAGTTACGTTTCCCTATTCCACTTTTCTCTCAGAATCGTAATCAGAACGTAGATGAATGTCCAGATAATCGTTTGGAATTTGGAACCTAGTTCAATAACTGTTTTTACCAATTTGTTCACCGGCTAATTAAAATTGTAGATCCACACTTGGTTTATATTTTGAACTGGGCCACGAACTAGGTTATACTCGCTGAGTCCGGCTCAGTACACTGAGTAAAAACACTAGAACCAGCCTGAGTTCAAGACCTCATTTGGACAACTGGTAGCTGCTGGCAACACAGTTACAGGACAAAGTTTCTTCCTGTTCCCGGACAGAAGACAACACAGTCACTCAACTACGGTGACACCGTTCCTGCTCCAGGCGACACAGCTACAACTGGATTAGAAACAACGTCTCATCATGAATGTTGATCCAACAGTTATGGCCGAGAACGCCATCAACAGTTCAGGACACAATGGTCCAGGCACTTCCAGAGAAAGAGCAAGAACTGTATTCACAAACATGTGACAAATATTATAAAGACGTAGAGTATTTATGGACAATTCCTGACGCCCCTGATGTTGACAGATGTCTGAACAAACCCAGTAAAGACATTGGGGCACCCTGCCCCAGTGCAGAGAGAACGAAGCACCAGACAGGTGCGTTTTACACAATACAAGGCAGTCATTAGACGAATGTAGAGGCTTCAAATCAAAATCAATTGAGGATCGAAGAGAGATCCTCAAACAAAACAACCTATGTTTTAGGTGTTGCGCCTCTACAACTCACAGAAGCAGAGCCTGCAAGGTGAATATTTCCTGCAGAGACTGCGGAAGCAAGCAACACACCACTTCCTTACACTTAGTTAGAAAGGCATCATCAGTTTGCCCCGTACATCACGGCGGGGAGACAGTGCAACAGAACGTCGGGGAAGCAAGTGATGCCAGCAGTACTGACAGAACAGTAAACTCGTCTTGCACAGAAATCTGTAAAAACAACACATGCAAGTCATGTGCCAAGATCATCCCTGTCAGAGTACATCATAGGGACAACTCCAACAAAATAAATGAAATGTATGCAGTTCTTGATGACCAAAGTAACAGGTCCCTGGCATCACCAGAGTTTTTTCTTAATTTTCAACATTGAAGACAAACCAGAAAATTATACCTTGACCACTTGTTCAGTTCGTATTGCCATCAGCGGCAGGAAAGCAAAAGGATTTATAGTTCAATCATCAAACGAACAAGAAGAATTGGAGTTGCCAATCTTGGTAGAATGTGATTACATTCCAAGCAGCAAAGACGAAATCCCGTCATCAGATTCTGCCAAACACTTTCCACATATGAAAGATATAGCTGGAAGAATGCCACCAATCGAAAATAGCAGGAAGATAATGCTGCTCATAGGAAGAGACCTTTCCGAAGTCCACCATGTCCTAGATTATAGATATGGACCATCTGGATCACCCTTTGCCCAGAAATTAAGACTAGACTGGGTTGTCATTGGAGAAATCTGTCTGGACTATCAACATGCAACTTCAGACTTATCTGTGAAGAAAACATTCATCTTACCTTCTGGCCAACCTACGACACTAAGACCATGTGAAAGTAAAATTGGTGTACGGGAACCAGATCCCACTTTTTTTAATACTACAACTAAAACAATATACAATATACATACCAGAATATATCTTTGCAAAGACAAAAGATGACGACAAACCAGGAATGTCGTATGAAGATAGAACATTTATGAAACAAATGGACATCCAGTTTATAAGAGACTCCACAGACAGTTGGGTATCTCCATTATCATTTTGAACAACAAGACAACGACTTCCAAACAACAGGCAACAAGCTGTCAAAAGAGCGGAATTTCTCGAAAACAGTCTTAGGAGGAACGCTCTCAAAAGAGGACATTTTTATAGAATTCATGTCAAAGATATTGGACAATTAAAGAACCTTAGTGAGCAAGCTCACATACCCCACGCCCCCACATATCGGATAATCCTGCATTATCTCAAAATTATCAAAAATTGAAATCCAAGTAGTTTGCACATCTCTTACAGATGCAAAATCATCCTGTAAAATATCTTAACAACTGTAGGAGGATTTATCCGGGCAAATGGAGTACCCTGTAAACTTCCTATCTTATCAACTGTAGGAGGAGTTATCCGGACAAATAATGTACCCTATATGCAATATAATGCATAAAAATGACATTCAACAATGTGCAGTTTTCTGAAAAAATATCAAAAATCAAAAATCTAAGTAGGAAGCACATCTTTGATATGTGCACAATCAACCTGCAAAATAATAACTTCCTATCTAATGAACTGTAGGAGGAGTTATCCGGACAAATGATGTACCCTATATGCAATATAATTCATATAAATGACAAAGTTTAACAATGTGTAGTTTTCTGAAAAATTATCAAAAATCAAAATCCGATTAGCATGCAAATCTTTGATATGTGCACAATCAACCTGCAAAATAAAAACTTCCTAGCTTAAAAACTGTAGGAGGAGTTATCCGGACAAATGGTGTACCCTATATGCAATATAATGCATTAAAATGACAAAGTTCAACAGTGTGTAGTTTGCTGAAAAATTATCAAAAATCAAAATCCAAGTAGTATGCACATCTTTGATATGTGCACAATCAACCTGCAAAATAAAAACTTCCTAGCTTAAAAACTGTAGGAGGAGTAATCCGGACAAATAGTGTACCCACTTGATGACAGACAGACGGACGGACGGACTGACGGACCAGTCAAAAACTATATACCCTCCGCAACTTCGTTGCGTGGGGTATAACAACCATGCGGAAGTTGCTCCGCCATTGCAAGATCAAGAAGAATGTTGGTATTTCCCATTGTTTGGACTGATCAGGGGTGTGTTCGATTCCTCTCCAAAGTTCGACGGAGTATCTCTAAACAGTGTTTTGATGTCTGGTCCAGACCTATCAAACAACTTGCTTGGACTCCTGATACGTTTCAGGAGAGGGATGGTTGCTGTTACTGCTGATGTTCAACACATGTTCCACTGTTTCATAGTGAGAGAAGATCACGGAAACTACCTTAGATTCCTGTAGTATAAAAACAATGATATCGATAAAGGATTGATAGAGTACCGAATGAGAGTCCATGTCTTCGGCAATTGTCCATCCCCAGCAGTGGCAACGTTGGGCTAGGCAAAACGGTACAGACCGCAGAGCCAGAGTACAGCCAAGATGATACAAATTTTGTGACTAAAGACTTTAATGTTGATGATGGATCAACTTCGTTCCCAACAGCAGAAGAAGCCATCAAAGTCGTCAAAGACACAAGCAGCATTGAAGAAGTACGGAAATCCCCCTTTGCACAAGTTTGCATCCAACAGTGGTGAAGTTATGTCTGCATTTTCAACAAGTAATTTAGCTACAAACTTAAAAGATTTGGATCTTGAAGCCAACAACAAACCACTCCAGCGTAGCCTTGGACTAATATGGAATGTCAACACGGCATGTTCCTATTCCAGCTATCGCTGGACAAGAAGCCTATAACTAGACGAGGTGTATTATCTACGTTAAACAGCATTTATGATCCACTTGGATTCTTAGCCCCAGTGATCATCCAAGGGAAGTTGATTCTAAGAAAACTGACTTCAACAAAAGTTAATTGGGACGAACCAGTCTCGGATGATATTGCTTCAGAATGGGAAACTTGGCGAGATGAACTGCAAGAACTAGAAACATTACATGAAAGTGAGACTCGACCTCATGTTTTTTCCAGAGATTTCTGTTGCCAAAACACTCGCAACACCAGACAATCCCAAAATAGGGGCTGACAGATTCACGCTCTTCTCGGACTGGAGTGCCCGAATACGTGGAATTGCATTCCTGAAACGTTCGTCCCGTTTACGTCTGAACGGGAGTTCAAAGCTTCAACCTGACAACACTTTACAGCAAGAAGCAGAAGACTAAGTTATATCATCAGTACAACGTAAAGCTTATGAAGAAGATAAACATGACAAAATCCGTATCACATGCCGTATCATCCCTCGGGCTGATATTGGTTACTCGAGATGAAACAGTATGTGATACGGGTTTTGCCATGTATTATTCCCTATATAAAATATCAATATAATTCCATATAGCTTTATACAAGAAAAAAATATGTGAAAAATAAAAAAAAAATAATAGTAGAAGTGTTAGTTTAAATGTTACAATATTAGCAAGTTTATGATAAATCCGTTTGGTTTAAGGTAATAGGTACGTAAATAGCAGAGTTTCCAGATTGCGATGAAATTTTACATGCAAAAGCATCAAATAAAGCTGAATTCCACGGTGAAATAAAATCGATTTGTTTGAAATATGAACGATTGAAAAATAAATAAGTTTTGTTGTTTTCATATAGAATCCATGTAAAACGTAGAGAAAAATAATATATTAATCGTCTTTAAATTGCTCGTTTATGAAAACGTATCCTACAATTTTTCTACAAAAAGGATATGTTTTAATCAATGAAATTCCCATTTTAATGGTGTAAATTT
Organism: Modiolus philippinarum; assembly: GCA_002080025.1. NCBI lineage: Eukaryota > Metazoa > Mollusca > Bivalvia > Mytilida > Modiolidae > Modiolus > Modiolus philippinarum. The sequence goes on from MJUU01027344.1 coordinate 26,392, forward strand.
TATATAGCGTCACCGAATTAATTTCGCCGGTATAAATAGTTGAACATAGAATAGGCATGCCAAAAATGGATTTTTTTTTTATAAAACCCGCCGTCATAATAACGACGTCGTCGATAAAAGCTATGATTTTAGGCGTGATTTGAAAGATGAACATCTATTCAGCGATCTATACCACGAAACCGAACTCGGTAACCCTATAAAAAAATCTTATCAATAAAACAGAAATTTCTTTGGCAACATAATATCAATTTTTCGGAAACATTGTAGGATATAATTTGAAACGACGATAATTTAAAGTGAAAATTAAAATTATTTTACGTTCATTCTAAAGCAAATTTATAACGTTCACCGGTATTGGCGCGTATTTACGTACCTGAACCTTAACCGTAAAATTATTAGAAACTAGTTTAAGATTGAATGATTTTGTCGCCAGTGACGTTTGTAAATAGGTCTTTAAGAAAATCAGAAGAGTAAAAATTCAGGTCGGTCATCGCTGTTTTGTATAAAACTATGTGTTGTTCTGGTGTGTTCCATGCGACGTCGGGTCAACTGCATTGGAATGATGTATGGAAGGTTCTATAAAAATATTGTTCATAGTTTTACATTTGAAACAAAGGAAAAATCACATTATGATCTTTGCTGAAACCACCGAGACCAATTCAACCATCTATAGCTCAATATTAGACACCAAGGGGAAACAACATCATTTTTGGTCATCAGCATAGACATGGTTTCTACGTAATTTGATTCCCTAGTCCAGCTTTAGATCCAACTTAAAGTTATCGGACACGTGAAATGAATGTAGGATGGATAGGTGCGATTTCAGTATTTTTTTTTTGATTATGTGTCTACTGACCTCAATGCAAAGTAGAAACGCCCAAATCATTTTGGTGTATGCATTTTTTAGAAGCAATTTGTCAAGTGAACAACACAGACTCAGTCTGTAAGCCTCAAGTTACTGAATAGAAGAATGTTTGAGGTATTATAATTGTAGGATACTGGACTCATTTGCGTTTGTAGACGCTTGTCCTGCTAAATTCCATTTGACAAATGCGTATGAAATTTTATTACTATGCCCCTTGGACTAAAAGGAGGCTCGGTATTACATTTGGGGTTTTGTGGCCTAGAGTTTTACTTAAGGGCGCTACGTTAAATATTTCCATATATTTTGCTGTACAAGCAGGATTCGTTTCTTTTGGTTCTTCTTGAACACGTTTTCAGTAGTTCGTCAATGATTTTTGCACAGCTCTTAAAATTTCTATTTATAAGCAACCAAATTGGCAAAAATCTCACTTTAACGAAGTATTTTTTCCACTTTTTATATGATTTTAACATCTTGAACAAAAGAATATTGTTTGTCCAACCCCTCCTACATTCTCAACTCACCAGGCCTAAAAGGCCACGTGCAGTGGGCTTTTGCCATCACTTGGTGTACGTTAGTGTACGTCGGAAATTTATTCCTGAAACTACTGGAAGAAAACTTATCCTGGATATACATTCAAAATGGTGTAGGAAGATTCAGAGGACCAATCAATGTGAACACTCTCACTAAAATGGAACATGGGTTAATTCTATGTCTTTGGCATCAAGGTTGGGCGGTAAATTCCACCCCTGGTATTTACCGGTGGTATTTACCGGTAAATACCGGCCTGGAAAATACTCCTCAAGTGGCAAATACTGGTCGATTGATCTTTTGATGGCAAAAATATTGCAAATATGTAAAACTTAATCATCTTAAAATAGTTAAAATACATATTCACTTATAACAGTTTATAAATGTAATATTTTATTTTTTAATTTCATAATATCACTATTTACCATATTGAATAAGAATAAGATGTTTCATGGTTGTTATGTGAGTCTTGTCAGAAGTCCATTATTAGTAATACTAATAATGGACTTCTGTCTTGTATATTAATTTTGACAAAAAAAAAAAAACAAAAAAACATAAATATATTTATTATTTTTATGCTTATCTTATGTCTAACTATGTCAACCTAAAAAGATCAACTGTCTGACAATTAGTAAAATAATTTGTAAATAAAGGTAAAAATCACAGGTAATAATCATGAAAATGCACCTGGCCTCTAAATCAGTGACAACTTTATTAGGGTCTTAATGACTAGAACAACAAAATTTCAAGGGAAAGTTTATTCAAGAATACATTTTGGTATACTGTCAAAGGTTGAAGTAATAAAATGTTGTAAATGGTTTCCTGTTCTATAGAAAGGTTTAAGAACTACATGATTGATTGATTGATTATTGTTTAACGTCTACTCAGCAATATTTCAGCTATATCAAGACGAGAACAAGTTTGTTAATAAATAATCACTTTGGGGTATGGAAAGGGCCATGGGACGGGAAATTCTGACTGCCACTGGAAAAGTAGGGTGAAATCGTCAAGGGCGGGGAATTTAACCTTGTAGCCGATCACCTACGGACCAACCCAAAAAGAGCTTGCTACAAGGGTTCTTTAACGTGCAGGAAGCGTGGCATTTCTTCCAACACGTGGACCTGAGTTTACATCCCATCCGAAAGATGGGTTGTGTATTTATTAATCCTGCACAACCACGGAATGGATCCTATTTCTATATCCCGGGACCCTCGGGGTCAGCCTCCGTTTAGGAGGGGTCACACCCCGCAAGCCGGAGATACTAGGCCCTATTTCTATATCCCGGGGTTCCCTCGGGGTCCTCTGTTAGGAAGACTCATACTCCAAGCTCAGAGGATGCTGCAGGTCTATTCATAACCCGGGACCGCGCACGGCGGAAGAACTACATGCAAACAAAAAAATATTGTCCAGTGAAAGTACATGTAAACTTGAGAAATTCTATGCATGGCTCAAATTAAAGTATGACTTCATCTTTAAGGTACATGAAAAGATTGATTGATTGATTAATTATTGTTTAACGTCTACTGAGCAATATTTCAGCTATATCAAGACGAGAACAAGTTTGTTAATAAATAATCACTTTGGGGTACGGAAAGGGTCATGGGACGGGAAATTCTGACTGCCACTGGAAAAGTAGGGTGAAATCGAAAGGGGCGGGAAATTTAGCCTTGTAGCCGATCATCTACGGACCACTCAAAAAGAGCTTGCTACAAGGGTTCTTTAACGTGCAGGAAGCGTGGCATTTCTTTAGATTTTATCTGCACTGAAGAGACATAAATTGTCGAAATGCGCATATGCAGAAATTAAATTCACAGGAACTGCGGTATTTAGTTATTTCCAACACATGGACCTTTGTTTACATCCCATCCGAAAGATGTTTTGTGTATTTATTAATCCCGCACAACCACGGAATGGGTCCTATTTCTATATCCCGGAGTTCCCTCGGGGTCAGCCCCGTTTAGGAGGGGTCATACCCCGCAAGCTGGAGATACTAGGTCCTATTTCTATACCCCGGGGTTCCCTCGGGGGTAGCACCGGTTTAAGCTGAATTCACTTACTAATTGTTGAACAACGCTACATCCATCCCCTCTTTTACATCATCTTTGTCATGAATGCAGGGTTGTCAACAAGCACAACATATCGGGCAAAGTGTACAAACACTGTCATAATAATAATTCTCTTAATAATAAAAAATCAAGGAATATTTATACCAGATCTATCAGATTGAGCTTGAAATTAACTACTGATACAACTACTTCAACTTCGTAGTTAGATCTTTGATATCCATTGACAAAGATGGACGTTTGAAATCTAAGATATATGACAAACGTGATGATTTTAACTTCCAAATTGTAAACTTTCTCAGCTGCAATATACCTACCTATTCACCCTATGGAGAGCACATTTCACAGTTGATTTGTTACTGTCAAGCATGAAGTCTATACAGCGATTTAAACTGTCCCAAAGAATGCTTAGTCAGGGAATTATACAGCTTTCAGCTTTTGTTTCTTTCATCCCTTCGGGAATTCTATGGCCGTCACCATGACATCATTGAAAGATGTGATTGTCTGTGTCCTAAATGAAAACGGAAATGTTCAGTTAGATTTCACGTCTTTATGGATTTGACATAACTGGTATTGACTCAACCCTGGATTGACTCACTGATGGTGTGACGGGTGCCACTAGCGGAGTGGGACATGCTTACCCTTCCGGAGCACTTGGTGTCACTCCCAGTTTTCGTTGGAGTTCACAATATGAGTGCCTTAGTGGCAGTCTCAAGTCCTTGTTTTGTATTTGTTTTTCTCTGTTGCCGCTTTTGCAATGTCTGTGTACTTTGATTTTGTGGTCAACACTTCCGCTGTTCGTTTTGGTATTCCACTGTCGTTGTTATTTATCTCAGTGTGTTTATTTTCCTAAAATTTGTACTTATTGATAAAATGTGGCAAATTTTCCTAAAAATTCTTTGATTAAAATCTGTATAATACATTTCTTTAAAACTAAATATATATGACGTTTTTGTTTTAAATTTACTAAACAATAAAATATTTGTTTTTAAAGGAAGGACATTTTCAGATAAATTATTTCAATCAAGAAAATGACAGGTGATTTAAATTTGGTTGGCAGATGGTCGAATTAGATATTCAATTGTTAAAACAACATCCCTCCAGAACAAGGAATGAAGAAGGAAATTTAAAATGAAAGTGGCGTTTATCAACTGTAACAGAAAAGCTTATTATATAAGTCCCTACTACTGTAAACCGGGAAAATTTCTCGGAAGTTTTATTTTCGCTATTTTCGCGCTGATTGATGAAGCGCAAAAATAAAACTATCGCGAATATTTTGATTCAATCGGGTGATTGAGTGGCTTGACCAGCAACCGCGAATACTGCGCGAAATGAAATTTATTTTGAAAATCGGTAAAAAATTTTCAGTAATACAAACGTTTTCAGATACTAGACAATTTACACCCAAAGGGAGAAATGAAAAGTTTGTTACGTTTATACTGTTCATGGTTTCTCTTATGATTTGGTTTCTAACTCTACTATATATACTGAAGCCCAAATCACCTTTCATTTTCAGTGTAATACTACAATCATTTAACAGAAAGTTTATCAAAATGAAGCCCAAGGATCCTAATTTGAACTGCTACCACACTGAAGATGACAACGAATTAAATGTTTTAAACGTTGCCAAGGTAATTAGACATAAAACCAATAGAGAGAAATGTTCAGCTTCCATTAGACCTGCCAAGAGAGTCCAATGGTGGAACTACTTCATGCTATACATGGCGGCATTAAATATACAAGAACCGGGTATATGCAAATATTTTCCACTATATTTAGAAGGAATGGCACAACAATGGTATAGCCGGTTACCGACCGACATCCGAGAAAATATGAAACAGCTCAAAGACGCATCTTTTGAACGATTCCTGCTGACACAATTAGACATTGAATTAATGGAAATCGTTCAGTCGGAAAATGAAAGCGTTGATGAACACATTAATAGGGTAACAGACAAATTTTTCGTGCACATCACTTTCGGAACTGACACTAATTTCAAAAATTATTAAAGGATTAAAAAAGATATCAAACCGATTGTGATTGATTTCGACCCACAAGACATGGACGATTTGCGGAAAAGAGCTTGCAGGGCAGAATTAACAAAAAATACAACAATTGATTGATTGATTGATTGGTGTTTTACGCCAACTTCAGCAATATTTCAGCTATATCGTGGCGAGAACTGTTATGTATTTTAACTAATTAGAATAATATATAAAACTATATAGCTTTATGCAAATAAAACAAATGTGTAAAACGTTAGAAACATAATAAAAGAAATTATGGTTTAACTAACAATATAAGAAATTAGAAACTAGTTTAAAATTGATCTTTTTTAAATCTTACTAAATAAATTGATTGCTTTTTAAAATTGAACAATTTTGTCGCCAGCGACGTTTGTAAATAGGTCTTTTAGACAATCAGCAGAATAAAAATCACGCCTGATATCGGCAACATCTACACATTAAATTAAAACATGTTGATTTTATAAGGACAATTGCATGGAATACATTCAGGTCGATCATCACTGTTGAGAATAAAACTATGGGTTGTTGTAGTGTGTCAAATACGACATCGGGTCAACACAACCTGTTCCCTACGGTTTTACCACAGGAGCGGACTTGTTAACCGACGTCTGACTGTATTCCAAGCAGTTTATTATTTATTTGCAGATCCCATTTGGCCTGCCATAACTTTAAAATGTATTTAAAGATTAAAGGCTTCGTGTCAGTATACGGTACCGGATGTTGATGTAAACGCCATGTTTTCTTTAGTAAAATCTGAAATGGATGCTCTAAAGCTAGGAAACGAAGCCGTAATAGCGGCAGCCAACAATCAACAAGGCAATCAACAAGGCAACTTCAATCGAGGACCAGAAAGACAAAGATTTCATCAAAGACAACATCAACAGCAACATCAACATTAACAGCAACAACAGGGACCCAGATTTTATGGAAGACAATCAGAATTTCAACAACAAAGAAATTGTACACTGTATTGTGAGTTTTGTTGCAGATCTTTTAACAATTGTAGTGCTAAGTTTAAATCATGTTATGAATATGGAAAGTCTGGGCATATAAGCAAAGCATGTAATCTTCCTTCCCGTATGAGCAATAACTACAGTACGCATAGACGTTAGGGACTCGCGTCTGTCTTTGGACACAAGGGTAGGGATGGGCACAGAGAAACATGTTGTGCAGATGTAGGATTTACTACACCTATGCAACAGAATACAACTGAGATTAACATTTGGGGAGAAGAACATTAACACTTTTAGACACGAGCAACCATTAGCGTTATAAGTAAACATTTTTTTTAACAGACAACTTTTGCCAGCTTTGATCATATTTAATGATTAAGTGTTAACAGAAGATTAATTGATTGATGTTTCACGCCAAATTCAGCAAAGAAGTTAATTGAAGACTTCGAATCTATTTTTCCAATCTCCTTTTTTATGATAAAGTCATTAACTTTTGGACTACACAATATATAAACTTCTTGGAAAGGTTATTATAAAGTGAAATTAAAAATAAATGATTAAAAATTTGGTCATTTCAATCATTTAGTTTAAACATGAGAATAGAAATCTTACTTTTTAACCATATTTATGATTAAGACCAAAATATTCAACATATATTTACTCCTTAAAAAGATTATTTAAAGTAGAATTACCAAAAAATTTAATAGTTCTGGTCATTTTCAAGGGAAAATCCAGAAAAATACATTTCCCGCCAAATTTTTAATGTCTTTTGTCTCCTTAAAAGCGTATATATTCCTTTTACCATTTCATTCAGTCTACAATGCTTTATCAATTAAAATAGGTTTCAAGCAATCCTTGATATAAACAACATCAGGAGTTAGTCTCCTTAAACATATTGTCATAGAAAAGTCTAATAGTCTGTACGGTGCATCTGTCATCATGTGTCATAAAAAGTTGGGTGAAATGAGCGTTTTAAGACTTCAGGGCTTTAAACTCTATCAGTAGACCAAAATGTTTTACTTTGCAAAGGTTAAAAGATGTATTTAATGCAATCGGAAATGCAAAAGCCCGAATATTTAGTTCACTTGACATCTTTTCTGGGTTTTGGCAAGTCGGGCTTGACCCCTCAACAGCTCAAAAAACTGCTTTTGTAACACCAGGTGGATTGATTGGTTGTTGCTTAACGCCAACTTTAGCAATATTTCAGCTATATTGTGGCGTGAACTGTTGATAATATAATCATAAATATACAGGTAAAAGTCACTTAAGGTAGTAGACCTAGGTTAAGGGAGATAACTCTTTAAATCAGTTAGACGTTTGAAATAGTTAGTTTCATCAATGCTTTTTAAGCATTGACGTGAAAAAGAATAAAAAATCATCTATGTTACTCAGAGGCTTAGAATCTGTTTATGAAAATGATTTCAACAAACTCACCTGTGATTTTTAAGAGTTATGTCCCTTAACCTAGGTCTACTACCTTAAAACATATTGCTATGTACAGATAAAAAGATTTCTAAAAGATAAAACCATATAACAGACAATTTAAGATAGAACAAATTTGATGGAATTTAAAAATTGGGTAATATACTTATTTTTTTGCTATACAAATTAACAGCTTTTAAAAATTGAACAATGTTGTCGCC
>MJUU01027347.1:0-13213 GCA_002080025.1 Modiolus philippinarum
GGTCTCTTCCTACTGATTAATTTGATATGTTACTTCACTATACTATCTGTAACGGTTTAAAAGTTATATGTAAATAACCATTTTCCCAAACGCGTCAAGAGCAATAACTCTTTAGAGAGTCACCGGAGAGTTTTGGTCCAAATTAAACAAATATAGCCCTTGACATGTTGAACATTTTTGCTGATATAGTTTTTCAGCTATCTATTATAGTTTCTGAGTTTATCCCCTAACAAGGTCAAAGGTCAAGGTCAAAGGTCACCGATGACCTTCAACCTGGTACTCAAATTGAAGGTCTTTTCATACTGATCACTTTAAACATATATGTTTACTATATTATCTGTAAGCCTTTAAAAGTTATCCGCAAAAAAACGATTTACCGAAACGCGTCAAGGGCTATAACTCAAAAACAGTTCATCGCAGAGTTTTCAAACAATTGAATGAAATGTAGATCTCAATGAGAGGAGTATTTTTTCAATATAATGTTTTCAGAAATTTTTTATTGTTTACGAGATATCGCGATTACAAAATTTCAAATGGCGGAAGAAAAAAATTTTTTGACCCCGGATTTGTAATCAGGACCATCGAAGCTACCTGGAAACCAAATTTCATCAAAATCCAATAACTTTGAAAAATTTGCATATTTAGGGGTCAAAAACGCTTAACAGGGGTCGCGACCCCAAAAATTTTTTTTGCATGATAAATCATCCTCAGGATGAATCGAACATTTTCTTCCATTCAGAATTTTGATATCGGTTACGGTTTATGAGGAGATCTGCTAACAAGATAAATGGTGTTTGGGGAGATAACTCCGTTACTAAAAATAGATCAATATGCTTGCGTCGGTTTTGAAGTCCCGAAGCAATGTCAATTTATCACATCAAGTATCGAAATCATATGTCGCGTAGTTTTTTTGCTCTGTTGCGGCGGAACAAAAAGAATAAAAAAAATAATGAAAGTCACTTCCGGTTGGCAATGTCATTTATTTCCTCTTTACAACTTTACAAAACTTTCTGCATATGGTTGCTAAACAATGTAATCGACTTTTTTTTATCTTTTCTAAACGAGAGCTCACATTCTTTTGTTTAAATACCACTGAATATTGGACTGTACCTTTTTAGATGTAACATACATCTATTATACAAAGTTGTGAGGGTCCCAGGTCTGTGAACATCCAGTTCAGTGATATTTGGTTTCTAATCAGACATTTGATGTCACGACTTTAAAACAGTGTCGAAATTTGCTTGTCGAACATCATTTTCAAAACGTTTTCATGGAGGGAACTGGTGAAAGACCTTAATTAGAATTGCTCAATGAACAATTTTCGTTATCTTGCTTCATGCTAGCATTATTTAGTTGCCTTCTTTCCATCTCATTAATATTCTAAGTAATCTCATAACTACGAAAAGGTATACATTTAAAAAAAAACATTTTGCAAGAGGTGACTACTTTCAATCTGATTTACGGTTTAGGAGTATCGAGTGTAAGTGAATCCATTAAATCAGAAATCCATATTGGAATGGACTTTTGATAAAATTAACTATTTTTTTACAACATTTATTTAAAAACCCGTTTTTCACTCAAGATCTCTTACAGAGAAAAATGTAACCGCAGTCCTGTATAATCCCTCCCGGACATTTTCTTCTCTCGAAATGTTTAAGAAAAGTGTTTATTTAAAACATGGACTTCTACTTTTTGGATTGAATGGCGTACCGGACAGAGACATTTCAATTCAATTCAATTCAATTCAAAATATTTTATTGAACATTGGTATATATGACAATATACAAACATGGTTCAAAAGGATTGCACATCAGGCTAGGCCTATTTAATTGCTCTCCAAAGTTAACAAGCGGACATCAATTATATTGAAAAAGAAATTAAATTTACATAAATAATAATACTACAAAATAAATAATATTAAAAATAATGACTAATTGTTTATTATTATTTTGCTACTTATGGTTTGTCCTATGCATATTAGTTAATAAATATAACGATTTATAAAGAAATAGTATTTATGTTCATGAAAGTTAATAAGTTATATTAGATTTATTGATGGTATTTGTCCAAATAACATTATCAGTATAGTAAAGTAAGTGAGAACCGAACCGTCAGTCTAAAAAGAACAATCCAAGGACAATGGCAACGTCGGAAAAACAAAAAAACGAAGACATAACATGGGCATGACACAGAAAAGAAAATGAAGACACGCACATATACAAAAATGAACAACACGGACCCAATAAAAACCATGGGTGAGATCAGGTGCACCGGTAGAGTAAGCATCTCCTGCTTCTTATAAGACACCCGCCGTGTTGAACATGTCAACTCCGGTAGTAAAGTCAAATCCGGTAGAGGAAAAACAAACTTTACTGGCAAAGAGAAAGATCTGTTGTCATCTGGGAAACAGATATCTCATAGCGGTCCACAAGATCGTGATGTCGACCGTAAAACTTCTGTAGTGATGACCTCAAGTTATGGGCAACATACCCTTGCTTAAGTAGCCTATTTGTAAGCAACCGAGCTCTATCAAGGTAGTCACTGTATCGACCACAGGCCCTTGAGTAGCGAATGAGTTGGGAGATGTAAACTCCGTATGCTGGTGCTTTTGGAATGTTGCTACAAAGAAAGGGAAAGTTGACTATTGGAAAAGTGAAGTCATCACGTTTGTCATATAGCCTAGTTTGTAGTGTACCTCTTTTGTCAATTTCAAGATGAAGGTCAAGGAACGAGGCTGATGTGGAAGTATCTGTAGTATCCTTAATTTCTAGCTCTTTTGGATAGATAAGATGAAGAAAATCACCAAAGCGAGGATTGTTTAGTGATAAAATATCATTTATATAACGGAAGCTGAAATTAAAGGACTGGGCCAGTTTTTTATCTTTATTTTGAAGAAGCTCTTGGATGAATTCAGCTTCATATGAGTGGAGAAATAGATCGGCTAAAAGAGGCGCACAGTTTGTGCCCATTGGAATTCCGATAGTCTGTTGAAAAACAAGTCCTCCAAACTGGACAAATATATTGTCGATCAGAAACTCTAACATTTTAATCACTTCTTCCTCTGTATATTTTTTCTGTGATTCTGAGTCGTATCTCACAAAGTATGCTTGTTCTCTGCCTATAACAATGTACTTATATCTTTGTTCGCCGTTCTTGCGGGAGAAACATCTATGAATTATATCTTTCAGCCGTGATTTAATATAGCATTAAAATTCTGGTTAAAACCGCCCAAAATCTTCAATGTATTTTTGAATTGCAGAAAAAATTTCCATATTTTCATCATATGAAAGATTTTCAGAGCCCCCAACAAGACATCTACATTTATTGTATTGGCATGTCTCCGCAGCTGAGTGAACAACTCATATCTCTGACGAATAAATTTAGGACAAACATAAATAAAGTGGAAGTTATCCTCCACATCATCCCCACAATCACATCGTGAATTGTCTGACAAGTGTAGCAGAAACTTATGGTGGTTTAGATCAGTTGCATTATTACGAAGTTGACAAACAATTATATTAATTTTTCTAGGTCGAAGGGAGTAAAAAATAGGGGAAACTATCTTAGCTTGACTAATTTGTCTGATCAACATCTCTCTACTCTGTATATTCTGTGTTGACAAGTCTAACTTATTCCATTCACTAATTAAACTTGGAAAGAAACTATTTTTGTAAGAGTTTGTACGACAAATTGGTGGCTCAAATGTGCGAACATTTCTTAGATTATAATTTTCATTTGTATTTACAAATAAAATGACTTCATCTAAGAGATATTCAGGCGTTTGGCCATTAAATATCTTATGTAGTAAAATTAATTTATTTATCCTTCGACGCTCCTTAAGTGAGACCCATCCCAATTCCCTATATAAAATTTGGTGAGAAGTACCCTTTCTAAGACCTGTAATAATTCTTGCTGCTTCTAATTGTATACTTTCAAATAAGTCAGATTCCTCTTGTGTACAATTGTCCCAGATAATTGACCCATATTCCAAAATTGGTCTAATAAAACCTATGTATAATTTTTCGAGATATTTTCTATCTAACTTATGTTTCATTAGTCGGAATATATTAATTCTTTTACAAGCTTTAGTATAAATTCCATTTAAATGATTTTTCCATTTTCCATCAGAACTTAATATAATAACAAGGTGCATTATTATGAACAGACGAATTCTCTAGTATATTACCATCAAAATTTAATGGTGGTAAATTTTTATTTTTTTTCCGTGAAAATAAAACAGATTTAGTTTTTGCTGCATTAAAATGAACACCCCAATCTTTAGACCACTGATTAATACTTCCTAAGTCTTCATTGAGAGATTCAGTAGCTATGTTATGATCATCAACAACACAGTAGAGAGATGTATCATCAGCAAACATTTTTATTTTGTTCATAACTTCATTTTCAATATCGTTTATGAAGAGTAGGAACAAGAAGGGGCCAAGTGTGGATACTTGCGGAACTCCAGCATTAACAGTTCTCCATCTAGAGAAGTAACCATCAACATTTACCCTTTGTTTCCTATCGCTTAAAAAACTATGAATCCATTTCAGTACATTACCACAGATGCCATACTTTCGAAGTTTATAAATAAGACCTTTGTGCCATACTCTATCAAAGGCTTTTGATATATCAAAAAATATAAATCGTACTTCTTTACCCAAATCCAAATTTTTTATTATCGCATTATAAATTGTTAACAACTGATTTGTAGTTGAATCTTTTGATCTGAAACCTGACTGATGATCAGAAAGAATTCTATTAACTGTTACATAATTATATAGGTTTTTAAAATATGATTTTTTCAAGCATTTTACTCAAACAAGGTGTTACCGAGATCGGTCTATAGTTAGAAGGAACATCACAACCACCCTTGCCCTTAAAAACCGCTGTAACACTAGCTCTCTTCCAGTCACTGGGAATCGGACCAAGTTGAATAGTTTTATTGAATAATATTGTAACAGGTATTACCAGCGACTGGAATGTAGTCTTTAAAATTTTGGAGGGAGATTATCAGGGCCTGGGGGTTTGTTAATATTTAATATTTGAAACTGATCAGAAACCTCCTGCTCTGATATCACTATGTCAGACAACACACAAGGTGAGAGCGGTGCAAAATCTGGAAGTTCAGGTTCTTCATCAATGCTAGAAACAGAAGTGAAATATTCATTAAAGGCATTTGCTTTATCTAATGGGTGAGTCGTAATATTATTATCAACTTTGATAGGATTAGAAGAGGTATTTTTATTATTAAATTGATATAAAGATTTAGCAATTCGCCACCACTTGCCTGGTGGAATAGACTTATCAGACAAGGAGTTTTGAAGTTTACATAAATAATCATTTTTCATTTTCCTGACAGATGAAATTACTTCATTTCTTTTTTCTCTATAATTTCTCCAGTGGTCTGGATTATTACTAAGTTTAGCCTTTCTGTGTATCCTATTGCGCCGCCTGATCGCACGTCTGATACTGCTAGTCATCCATGGCTTGTCTTTAGGTCTAACCCTTATCTCTTTTTGGGGTATGAATTTATTCATACTATTTGAAATCTTATCATTTATAATATCATTAATTTTATTACTGTCATTAACATTGTTAAGAATATCATGCCAATCAATTGATTCAAGTTCTGATTTAATAGAATCATAGTCAGCATTATTATAGAGACATGTACAGGCCTACAACACTACTGATATTAGCCACTATGCTTTACACAAAATAAGTTCCGGTGTTGATAAAATGTCACAGATGAATCAGTTTGAAATTCATTTCAGATGAACTTATTATCGTGCTTGAGTAATATTTTTATCATATTTGTTTTATTTCTTTTCATAAAATTTCATTAAATAAAATTACAATTCGGTTGGAACTTTTTTTCAGGACAAAAGTATAATTGACACCGCATCCGGGCACCTACTGTTTGACACCCGACAGCCATTGTTGTTTGGTGCGAGCTTACAGATATCTAGCTCAAAGAGACTATTTCTACGTTTTGTAAACGATTTTCTGTTGAAAAAGATAACAGTTTGTTTAATCTACGTCTGAGCAATTTTGTCAGTTGACATTTTTTGCCTGCCTGGTCTTGTAGCTGCATTACAGTACTGTTAATGTTTGTAAGTATTTCAGTCATTGAAGACGTAAAATGACACGCATTTCGCACTTACACATGACTTAGAAAAAAGACGGTACATTGGTGTATACGCTTGTCGTGTTTCTGATGATATTTGCGAAGAATCGTCGATTGTAAAATGGTACATTGGAGTGGGAAAAAGGGGGGGGGGGGGGGTTGCAAGCCAATCTGCGTCGAAACAGGTGCATATCTCGTCAGATATCACGAGGTGACAATCTGGCCAAGGAAGAGCTATGCACCTCTGTTGTAGATTATTTGCAAGCTTATTGCAATGGGCGTATTTCTTGAAATAAGATAATATCATGATATTGAAACACACCAGCCACGGGTGTCGGTATTTCGTATATCCCGAGCCCAAGACGGTTTTCTGAGCTGGGAAACAAAAAAACATGAAAAACTATCTTATTGTATGTTTTTTCTCATATTGGAACATCCTACCACAACATGGTCCATGAAGAAATTAACTAGAAATCATGAATATGCAAGTGACTTTTACACTGTACAGTGGTTGCGGTAGCTTTAATTTTTATGCGTGAAAAAAAAAACGCAAAGGTTCCAAAATTTTGCGTGCAACATTAAAAAGTTTGCGTGCAAGGGTTAAACATAAATAAAAGAGCAGAACAGTACACTGGACGGTATTTCCTGGACAATAAAATATACAGAACAGTACACTGGACGGTATTTCCTGGACAATAAGATATAAACACCAATGTGTACGTAGATGCTTAATGCCTACAGAGAACAATTTACAGACTATTGGACGTTTACAAATTGCAATGCATGGTCACGAAAAACATTTGTGTGCTGATTTTATTTATAGCCTGAAATGTGAAGTTGAAGGTCATGTACTAAATTCCGTATTCTGATTGGACAACATTATGAGGGGCTATTTCAGACTGGACTTGCAAATCTTAATGAAGTCAAATCGGGAAACTACTGTAAGCTAGATCAAAAGAAAATCCAATTCTTCAATTTATCATCATTCCAGGTTCATCCCATTTTTCTCAAAGTAAAATTCTTTGATTTTTTTGGCAGATATGAGATTTGAATGCACAATGCAGAGGAAATGAAAAAAATTCCTGAATTATGAGAATAGATTTTGGTAAAAAAAAACTTCCACTCGGCGGACAGGGCATTTCTTTGCGTGCCGAAAACGCAGATGTAAAAAAATTCGAGTGAATTCTGATTTTTTGCGTGAAAAATGTGGATTTTCGCGTTAACGTGACCACTGCTGTAACATTGTTAAAGGACAACCATAGACAGCTATATGACCACAGGGGCTTGTTACAAAATAATAATAATAGCTTCAAATCACTACTAAACAACAACATATTTTGTATTGATTTTAAAAATTTTTAAATGTCGTGTCATTAATCCTGGCTAGTTTGTTAATCTACATTGTATTCCTTGACAGTAATAACTTGAAGCTATCATTATTATTTTGTTACAAGCCTCTGTAACATAGTTGCTAACTCACATGATTTTTCTCGTGATACACACGTTTTTTCAACGGTTTACTCACGTAGATTTTGTCATACGGCGTGTACACGCTTTTCAGAACTTCACACGCCATTACCATTGATTACACGCTTTTTCATTGTTTACGTTTTTGGTTATTAGCGATATCGTGTTTTTCGTGATTCTTTGGACTTTTCCACACCCGTTGTGAATGTTTTTAGTTATTAGCGCTATCGATCCCCATGATTCTCCGGACTTTTCATGACCATACGGTAAATTGCTAACTTCAATTCGGGGAAACAACTGATTTTGAATCGTTTCAATAAATTTCTTGGTTGGGTACGACGACTAAAGACACGAGTGCAAAGAGAAAACAATATTTTTGTACCGGATCAGGGATACCAGAACAAAATTTAGGACTCCGAGTTTGATGAATTAATTTAAAGTCAAAGAAAGTGATTGTGGAGTATGGGGGATATGCAGTTTACACATTTATATTGGATAATTTACAGAAAGTGATATAGTCGGATATACAAAAGCTAGGGCTCATTTGAAACCATCTATCTGTCAAAATGGGTCCAAGCCCATTTCCTCCTTGCCAGCTACAAAGCAATTGTTGAATAATGGTATCATCAAGGACAGGCTGAGAACTTTGCTAATTTTTTGCCTTATTTGTCCTGTAAATTCACCCAAACTTTTAATTGTTTTAAATATGTACCTAGTCAAGTAGTTCTAAAATCAGCAAAACAGGCAAATGTTGAATACAAATATGGGAGTTTATATTGGTAAATTTTAAAATTTTGTACAATAAACAGAAAGTATGTCGCGTGTTTTCACACGCTTTTTGGTATAATCTCATGTCATGTCATGACATGATTTTTGAATGTCAGAGGTTGGCAACTATGCTCTGTAATTTGACAAGCCAGTAATGGGGGCACTATGTACCATGCACGTGGTTGAAGATGCACTTTTTAATGTCCAGCTACATGTAGGCTTGTTCTTGCGCATCTGTACGTCCCCGACCGCCAAGTCTTTCTCTCCCGGATTCAAATCTTGTGCCGCTGGTTCTTGATTGATCTCCCCCTCTCTCTCCCAATCTTCCTCTCTCTCTCTCTCTCTCTCTGTATAACTTACAATGTTACCTTGATTGTGGCAACTGAAAGCCAGGTGAGCGATACAGGCTCCTGGGAGCCTCTGGTTTCATTTGAGATAGGCTTTTGGCATTTGGCTTTTTGATAGATAACCTCAAGGCAACATGTCGTTTACCATGATTGGTGACCCTCAACCTTGACCTTTGCCATCTAGGTCACATTCTTGCTTTTCTGATGATTAAGTCGTGTTTGGACTAAAACTCTTCTCTCTTTTAAGATAGGTTTTTAACCTGCTTTTCCATCGAAAAAATCCAGATACAATGTATTAAAATGGTGAAAATGGCAGGCGGGCAGCTGCCCAATGGGTACATCATTTGTCTGGAGCAAATCTCCTACAGTATTTGACATAGGAAGTTTTTATTTTGCAGATCAACTGTACATATATCAAAGATGTGCATGGTACTTTGATTTTTATTTTTGATAATTTATCAGGCCTCTACAATAACTTTTTTTCAAACTTGTCCATTCGGACAAGTACCTCTGGAGATTTACTTGTCTGAATGAAATTATAACTTGTCCGAAATATTTGACAGAATATCCAAAAATAGTATAAGGGGGTGGTAAAGGGGGGTCCTCAACACGAAAGAACGTGCTTAAAAATTGCCGAAAACGAATCACGAGTGATGAAAATGGCCAGTCACGAAACTCGGAAAATTGATGATCGTAGTTCACCGAAAACTTGATCCTATCTAAAGTTTTTTTTACCTGAAAGCTCTTAAAATCAATGGAAATCTGTGAAATTTTGCTCTGTGATACTTTCCGGTACCGTTACAATTCTAATTGTAACAAGTCCCGATTTTTTACAGGAAAATGAACGCGCACGAAGTATAAAATATCCAAAACGAATCACAAAATCAAAATATGGACAAAAACGAGGCACGTGGAATAATGCCGACACGAAAACACGAGGAATAAAAACACAAAACACGAAAACACGAATTTATAAAACGCCAAAAACGTTGCACGAAAATAACCCTTTACCACCCTCGTATAAGATAATAATAATAAAAATAAAAGGAAAATAGTGTGTTGGTTATTTTATATAGAAATAGACTTATGTAGTTTAAAATGAAGACAAAAGAACCTGAAAAATTTTCTAGCTGTACCTAGCATAATAATGAAGTAAATCAGTAGGCAAATATTTACATATTTCTGTGAAAATCTGCATGGTGTTTCACATTAATAGATACTAGATATTACTGAAATAGTTATTTTATGAAAAGACTTATCTGCAGACTTGATTGGATTTACAGATATTCTTTGAGACATTTAGTGGTAACAATAAATGCTAGAGTGAGGATTCATACATGTTTATTGGGGACCTGTTTATAGATGTTTCTTCATTCAGTCCTCCTATTACACGGATTTCATTTATAATATAATGGTATGAACTTTTGCAGATACTTTCGGAAACCATGATACTTTAATGATTTTCAGTTGCATCAATTTAAATGAATTGAAAAGCAAATTGTAAATGTTCCTGATCGTTTTCCAGTAAATAAAACAGTTCCATCAATATAAACAATATGTAGGAGTACGTTTCTTTTTTCAAATTTCGTTTCGTCTAAAGATCGGTATTATCAAAATGGCGGACACGGGTGAAAACATAAATGTTTACATTGAAATCGGTCAATATTTTCTATCTTTGGTCAATAGTTCATGATAAAAATTTTGTTTTTAGAGGAACTTAAATGAATTTTCTTCATTACGCATTGTTATTGGGAATTTGAAATCCTAGTTTGACAAATATTTAAACTTGTCCCGACGAACAAGTGACTTCTGAATTTCACTTGTCTGACAGACATTGCCACTTGTCCCGGGCAATCGGACAAACGGTATTGTCGAGGCCTGTTTATGTAAAAATTATCAGGTGTTGAACTCAAGGTTGGGCGGTTAAAACCGCCTCCGGTTTTTACCGACGGTTTTAACTGCCCCGGTCAATACTCCCTCAAGTGGTCAATACTATTACTGGTCAATTTAAATTTCGAGAAAGACCATTGAGTAAATCTATTTACAGAATGTCGTATAATAAAATATTTGAAAAACAATTTGTGCCTTTATTTCAGTGTTTTTAGCTCGCCGGGACGAATGTCCGGAGAGCTATTGTCATACCCCCCGCGTAGGCGTCAGCAAAACTTTAACCTGGCTTGTGGAATTGAGACCTGAATAGCTAGGATGTTGATATTTGGTATGTGACTTCCTTATGATGAGAGCTTTCTTTTGGTACTATACTTGTAGACATTTTGACCTTGACCTTGCCCTTAGGGCAATTTTTAAAAAACTTTAACCTTGTCTCTAGAAGGTAGGCTTTTAGTGGTAGGGTGTTCATATTTGGTATGTAACTTCCTTATGATGAGTGCTTTCTAATGGTACCATATTTGTAGACATTTTGACCTTGACCTTGCCCTGAGGGCAATTTTTAAAAAAATTTAACCTTGCCTCGAGAAGGTAGGCTTTTAGTTGTGGGATGTTCATATTTGGTATGTGACTTCCTCATGATGAGAGCTTTCTTCTAGTCCATACTTGTAGACATTTTGACCTTGCCCTGAGGGCAATTTGTAAAAAACTTTAACCTTGCCTCAAGAAGGTTGGCCTTTAGTGATAGGGTGTTTATATTTTGTATGTAACTTCCTTTTGGTGAGAGCTTTCTTGTGGTACCATATTTGTAGACATTTTGACCTTAACCTTGCCCTGTGGGCAATTTTTTAAAAACTTTATAACTGCTTCTAGAATTAAGTTGTTTAGTGGTGGGGTCTTCATATTTGGTATGTGACATTCTTTTGATTAGAGGTTTCTATTACTTTCCAATTTATTGTGCATTGATCGAGGTTACTGGAATCCCCGGCGAGCTATGTTGTCTTCTGACAACTCTTGTTTTTAATTAAATTTGTCATTCAAATGAAATATGAAAGAAATTATCTTAATTTAGATATGTATCTAATAATATGGCTTGGTGGTCAATACCTAGAACTGTTCAATTTAATTTTCATAAAAGATGGGTGTAAATCCTAAAATTTTATGAAGTAACATGTTTCAAAAATGTCATCTCGGGTAACATACAGGTACATGACAGCTAGTTTATTAAACTACTGATTGACACAGGTCAATTAGAGATTGAATTGTTAAAACAACATCCCTTCAGAACAAGGAGATGGGTAATAAAAGTTGTTTTAATCCATTGTAATGTCAAAAATTAAACTAAAGTAATAAAAACTCTTATAAAATTTTAGTTTCTTGATACAGTTAGCTCAACGCGAACTGATTCTCTTTCTCTCAACACCGAATATTTTCCTGGTGGGACACTGCAAAACACCGAAATTCACCGAAAAATACTCGGTGTTGTCTTGGAGGAATCACACGGATTAGCGTGTCGTTTATTGCCCTGAAAACGAAAATCCTCCCAACACCGCGAAATTTATTTACCTGTGTTCCTTTGATCTTTTGTCGGTAACCACAGTCGTTAATTAGCAAGTCATTAACATTTCATCGATAATGTTTTAATAAAAATTATATTTTTTCCAAAGGTAGTAATTAAAAGTAAAAAGAAAATTTGTTTTTGAAATAACTTGAAAAAAGATCGGCATGAAAATCCAAACAGATTCTACTGACAAATTCATATATCCACGCCAGGGAATTCACATGTTTTGGGAATAAAATTGCTGCTTGTTTTTACCAGAGAAAGGGACCACAAAGTTTAGAAAAATAAAGGAAACATAGAAAAAGATATAATTCGTTGGATAAAGTGAAGAATATGAACACAATACTAGTACTACCAGTATTGTACAATACTGGTAGAAAATTTTATACCAGTATTGTATGCAACAATACTGGAATTACTAGTATTGTATTGTTTACAATACTAGTTATACCAGTATTGTGAAAAATACAATACTAGTTGTACCAGTATTGTGTTGCTTACAATACTAGTTGTACCAGTATTGTGTTTTTTACAATACTAGTTATACCAGTATTGTATTTTTTACAATACTGGAAATACCAGTATTGTAATTTTTGACAATACTAGATGTACCAGTATTGTATTGTAAACAATACTAGTTTTACCAGTATTGTGCTGTATACAATTCTAGTTGTACCAGTATTGTATTAAGCACAATACTGGTAATACCAGTATTGTATTTTTCACAATACTAGTTGTACCAGTATTGTGTTGTTCACAATACTGGTATTGCCAGTATCCTAAAACTTACAATACTGGTATTACCAGTATTTTATTGTGGACAAAACGTAATGTAATGTTACTGTTAACAATTCTTATATTATAATTACATGCATATTGTAGGTGACAATACAGGTCAATCAATGTTGCAAATTGCTTTTGCAAGGGTAACGAGAAGTATGGAACTGTTTCAGGCATATTTTATGCATTTCGTAATGGAATTAAGCAGGACCTTTTGGTATTTTTGGAATCTAAATAATTAGTGTAAATATATAGTTTTGCATGATTTAATTT
>MJUU01027348.1:6417-18556 GCA_002080025.1 Modiolus philippinarum
GGGGGGTTATGGTTTTTTTTTTCTGGACAGAAAATTTTTTTCGCGCTTCGCGTGAAACAATTTATTTTTTTCACGTGTATCAACAAAATATTTTTTTTCAAAATTAACATTATTTTTTTGGACAGAAAATTTTTTTTCATCATTTTGGCAGCAAAAATATTTTTTTTTCACATAAAATCGGATCCTGAATATTATTTTAGAAAAAAAAACCATACCCCCCTTCAAGTTAAATGGTCGGTCCCTTATTGAAATAGATATATACCACATAAAACACAAAAAATTTATGAAATTGAAGTGAATATTTTTAATTGATCCTACATGACAATTCATTAACTAAATATTAATTGACTAAAAACAATTAACCTGAAGCGCTACAACAGATTCAATTTAAACCACCCCTAGCTCAAAAATGTTCATTAATGAGTGATTCCCTCTCACTGTATTGATGTTTTGATTTTTTTCGTATAGTATCAGAAATTTATTCCGGTTTGAAACGACTCGGAAGTCGCGTATTGTATAATCTTGTATCCACGAACAAACAGAGGGATAGGAAGCAAATGTGAATGGGACAAAATCCCTATAAATACATTAGGATTAAGCAAATGGAACAACGGTTTCATTGTTGATCTTCATGCACTCAAAGTGATACATTTTTTTATCATCCTTCCCCATGGTCATATCAGCCTGCAGAGCCTTTCCACAAAAGCCATATCCGGTTGACCCGGATATATCAGAGGTTGACCTGGATACATCAAGTTATTCTCCCAAAGTTTCAAAGGCAATACATTTTATTCAAGTTTTCACACGAAGTCAAACGGATAAAAATAAACATCTATTGCGTTTGCTCTTTCCGTTTATGTATTCAAAACAGAATTATGATTACACAAATAGATAAACTAGACATCAGAAAAATCGTAGAAACTTGGTCGTTGATATATCCTGCAGAGCTTTGACGTTTTCACATTATGACGTCATAAAAGCTCCAAGGAACGATAGAATATCGTAACAACCAAAGGTTGCTGCAACATTCAAAATCGACAATTTTTTCGAGTAGTTGGGTCAAAATATTCATCCAGTTACTAAGGTTTTGCCGCTAAAATGATTAAAAAAACTACAAAACATTTTTTTGAAGCTGAAAGTTTCTAAAAAGGCGAGAATGACATGTTTCTCGAATTTACCGCGCAACTTGGGGGAGAATTTGAAACTTTAGTTCTATTAATACAATGCTAAAATACAAAATAAAGGATGATAATCAAGTAATCGGGCTTTTGACAGCTGATGTATTGTAAAATATCATCCCGCGGGTTGATATTTTACAATACATCAGCTGTCAAAAGCCCGATAACTTGTTTATCATCCTTTATTTTGTATTTTAGATTTGTAATTATTGAACTGAGATTTCAAATTCTCCCAAAGTTGCGCCGGAATTTCGGCATACATGTCATTCTCGCCTATTCAACGATTTTAAGCTTAAAACATGTTATATATTTTTTTTATCATTTTATTGGCAAATGTTTTCACAGTGATTTCGGTATTTAGTTATTTTGTAACTGGTTGAATATTTTGACCGAAATACTCTAAATAATGTCGATTTTGAATTTTGCAGGAACCTTTGGTTGTTGCGCTATTCTATCGTTCCTTGGAGCTTTTATGACGTCATAATGTGAAAACGTCAAAGCTCTATAGGATATATCAACGACTCAGTTTCTACAATTTTTCTGACGTCTAGTTTATCTATTTGTGTAATCATAAGTCTGTTTTGAATACCTAATCGGAAAGAGCAAATGCAAAAGATGTTTATTTTTAGCCATTTTATTTCATTTGAAACCTTGAAAAAAAGTTACTGCCTTTGAAACTTTGGGAGAATCGCTTGATATATCCAGGTCAACTCCTGATATATCCGGTTCAACCAGATATGGATTTTGCGGAAAGGCTCTGCAGGCTGATATAGCCATGGGGAAGGATGATAATTTACGGTACATAGCTGTCAAGAGCCCGATAACATATACATATAAGGCAGTTTTCAAAATATATTTTTGACTCGCCTGCTGTAAGCAGGGACGACACATAAAGATTACCGTCGGCTTGTGTCGTCGTCGTCTTTAGTCGACTTAAGAGATAACCATACTGTATTTTAGGATCTGATGGGGTAAATCGTAGATTTTACTGTCGCAAACTGAGTTTTCCGGCGACGCGTTAGCGGAGCCGGAAAACGGATGTTTGCGACAGTAAAATCTTGGATAAACCCCTGAAGATCCTAAAATACAGTTTGGTTATCTCTATTCTAATGCAAATCCAAAAAAACCATTCAAAATCGATTTTGAAATGACAGAAAGTTTGGTGTGAGTCTGCGCCATTACGTTGCTATTGGTTCCGATGGTAAATCGTGGATTTTACCCTCTCAAAATTCTGACGCCATCCAATCAAAATTAGCGTTACAAACATAACTGCATTAGAATGCCGGTTTTTCATCTGCAACTCTTTTAAAACTGAGTTCGATCCCAGCCAAACTTACAGGTAATGTTTTAAACCTGGTGTAGTGGTGCACCTTATACTTAGAATTTTTATTTTGCAAAATTTAGAGGTTCATCTAGTCATAATAGATTATTTATCACCCGGTTAGTTAATCTGCAACTCCATCACAGCTGTTAATCAGATGCCAAACAGTTTTGCAGGATATGTTGTTCACCTGGTTTAATTGTGCATCTGATACTAAGATTTGGAATTAAACGACATTAGAGGTTCACCGATTCAAACTATAGCTTATCTGAATTGATTGATCAAAGAGGCGCTTGGGTTCGTGTATATAGCGATTATTTGTCATGTAAAGCTACTTGAGCGGGGGCCGGAGTGGATCTAATCCCGGAACCCAGACTATATTCCTACGAAATGAGGAAGTACAAAGGAACCTAGAACTGATGAAATTCCGATTCCCAGTGCATTAAATCCCCAAAATCCCGAGCTAAGATTATAAAAATCTCGAATTTGAATTCTTGAGCTTAAAAATTCTAATCCCGACATCCCGAAGAAGGTCCGGCCCCTCCTACTTGATCTACTGCATTTATTAAAGTTTTGATCTGTCGGGTATAACCATTTGGTTTTATTTTACACAAGTCTGGTATTATTTCAGTGCATTTGGCTTATTCTTCTATTTCCAGTACTCCTGAAGTCTTTCCATTAAATTATTCAGTAACTTTTCAATTCATTTGAGAATGTTTATGAGAGAAAAACGAATCGATATGTTCTGAAATAAAGCATTTTAAATTATTGTTGACACAGAAGTTTGCCTTGCTTTCTGTATTACTAGAATCATTTCATGTGACAAAATCGTGTTACCCCTTAACAAAACAATCCAGGTTAATCGTTGTTTATGCCTCCAAATACACATGAGCTCTTTTGCCTCAAGTTCACTTTATAATCTAAAACAAACATTAAATGTTTTGTCTTACTAGATTACCCTTATATCAGTGACATGTGTTAACTTTCTCTCTTGAGTAATTCTTGAGTCAGCCTGATTCTTCAACACTTTACCTCCAGTTTACCGTAACTAATCCTTTTTGATATCACAGAATGTCAATATCAGCTTGAGCTATTTTCAGTCAGCATCATTTGCCACAATCCCATCTTAACAGAACACAAAAACTATTAGTTTCAGAATTTCACAAACAATATATATATTTTTGCAACCCACTGCTTTGCAAAAATCAAAGTCTCTAGTTTTTAACTTTAAGGGGTTTAACCCTTTTGACTACTATAAGATATAATCTATTCTTTCCTCACCACTGGAATTTTATTCTCACTTATTTTTCATATCCTAAATAAGTGTTAAAGATAAACTGAATTTTCAATTTCAGTTTAAACAGCAATGCTCTAATCCTGTCACAACATACGACGAAACATCCACTTTAAGTTCAGAACAAATTTGGACTACAGACGTACACATAACAACTGATCTACAGACCACAACAAAAACTGAAATAATTACAACAGATACCGGGGCAATAACGACGACGACTGAATCTACTATAGTTCCGACAGAAAAATCTACCACTACAGAATCAACTTCAGCATCAACTATATCATCATCATCATCATCAACGACAGAAGAATCTACCACATGGAGGACTACAGTACCGACAACAGAAACCGAATCAACATCAACAACAATAGATACTACCACTAGTATAGTAACTACAGAACCGACATCAACAGAATCCATAACTACTACAACAACACAAATAACGACAACAGAAGAATCTATAGTGTACACATGTAGTGTAGATGTAGCTTTATATATAAGTTCCTCAGGGGAAATTTGGTTATTTTTCAACAATTACATACAAATATATACTTCAGTGAGTGATTTAACGACATCAAATTTCCGTCGAGAAAAGTTGACAGATATTTTCAGCGATGCCCCTACTTCTCTTGACGCAGGATACTATGATGGCACAAACGTTGTGTTGATTAAAGGTAAAGCATTTATTTACTTACACAATAGTAATAATGGTGAATTTGTCTGTTATATCCTAGCAATGAAGCCACAATTCCATATACATTTACAAAACATAAATAGACCAGCATGTTTAAATTAAAAAAAAAAAGTTTATTTTATATTAAAACCTGTTAACACTGCGAAATACCGGTATTACTTTCCAATAAGAGCAAGATAACTCATGGGTTTCTTGATCATAATTGATTTTATAATATTGTCACCGGTGAAAATAAAAGTTTTCTAGTCACCGGATGACGTCTTAATGAAGCACGTCATAATATCTCTTCAATGTCGTCGTCAAGTAAACAGCTAGCGTATTGAAATAAAAAAAATAATCCGCACCTAAAATTTCGGTTATTGAGTAGAAAATCTATATTATAAACAGCATAACTAATCGACCATCATGAATATCAATAAAAATGTCACTGGTGTCGATCAACACAGTGAATTAAACTCGTTGCGGAACAAAGTTCTGCAACTCGTTTAATCCTTCTGCGTTGTTCGGCACTCGTGACATTTCTATTGATATTCACGATAGTCAGTTAGTTATATTATTAATAATGGGGTTTAATTAGTGATTATTTGATTACAAGGCGTATTTTCCAACCATCAATTGATTATTAGACCCCTTTTTTGATTATCTAATTTCTATATCTTGTAAAAATTTACAAAAATTTCCGTATTTTTAGTAAATAATCATTTATACATATGCAAAAGGTTTCATCATTACTTGATTATGTGGTATCATCAACGAGGAGCCTCAAGAGTACTCCGATGGGCAAATGTCAATAAGCATCAACCTTCTTACGTCAAATACATACCTTTGAAACAAAATAAAGCTATTTTGTAGCAACATCTTCCAAGCTACTGCATTGATGATTGTCACTTCGCCATTTTCAAAATTAAACAAAGAAATATTTCAACGCCCTCTACACGTAAAATACCTCTTCACTTTGATATGTCTGAACACGTTTAGTTCTCAGTGCGTTTAGACAGTGATTAGGTGTTCAGAATTGTGTTTAAAACCTAAATACTTTTTAATAGTAGAAGGAAATAAAACTAAGGCTCATATGAGCCTGTATCGCTCACCTGGTGACTGGTTTTATTCATTGTCACCAATAAACCACCTATTCATACTATAAATCAGTTCAGCAGATGTTACATTTTCATTCTTGGATGAGGTACAAACTAAAAATCACAAACTTTGGAAGGGATCACCCAAAGACAATTCTAACCAAGTTTGGTTCCAGTTGGCTCAGTCGGATTAGAGGAGAAGACATTTGAATGCATTTCCTGCAGAGTCCCTGTATTAAACTATTTTCCACGCTGATGGCCATCTGAACGTAAAAATCACAAACTTTAAAGGGGACCACCCAAGGACTATTGCGACCAAGTTTGGTTCAATTTGGCTTGGTGGTTTAAGAGGAGAAGATCTTTGGATGCATTTCCCATAGGGGTCCCTATGTTAAACTATGTTCCCTGCTGGCGGCCATCTTGAATGAGGAATGAACATAAAAATCACAAACTTTGAAGGAAAACATCTAAAGACTATTGTAACCAAGTTTGGTTCCAATTGGCTCAGTGGTTTCAGAGGAGAAGATCTTTGAATGCATTTCCCATAGGGTCCTATGTTAAACTATCTTCCCCCTCTGGCGGCCATCTTGGATGAGATGCGAATCTGCTGGACATATGTAGAAATTTTGGTTCTGGAAAACCTCAACACTTTTGCAATTCACATTTAACCTTTATCTCAAACAGTTTTTGAAATAAAAGTAAAAACGTTCAAATTCAAAGAAAAGGCGGCAATAACTCCTATGTGGGTTGTCAGATTTTCTTCAAAATTGCAGGACATGTAGATCTTACTATGCTGACCATATTTGTAATACAAACTTCACTTCTATCCTCTACCATTTTCAATATATAAGACTAAAAGTAACGAAAAACTGAAAATTTTACGGAAAAGGGGCAATAACTCCAAGACGGATAAAAGGATATTCTCCAAAATTGCAGGGCAGGTAGATCTCATCATGCTGATTATTTTTATCCCTGTCAGAATTTTGATATCTGTAATGGTTTTCGAGTAATTTGCAAAAAACGGCAATTTACCCCTATGTTCTATTTTTTAGTAACAACCGCCATGTTGTTTGGTCTACGGACATAAAAATCACAAACTTGAAAGACCATACCCTGGTGATGATTCAGGTTAAGATTGGTTAGTATTGGCTGAGTAGTTTCAGAGGAGAAGATCTTTGAATAAAAGTTAACGGACGGATGGACGGACGACGGACGCCGAGTGATGGCAAAAGCTCACATGCCCTTTGGCCAGGTGAGCTAAAAAAAGAGGTTCTGATCAAATGACATAGAAGATGCACATGTACCTTACACCACACAATACCTAACGTAAATGATTTCCAATGCGCACTTAATAAAACATTGACCCGACACATGCCTAACAGAGAGCCAATTCGCTTTATGAATTGATACGAATCCTTAAACAAAAACGTGTCCACACAATCATACCTTATCAACATATCATCCTGATTGTAAAGTTGAAATATTGCTCACTGGGCGTTAAACTAAAACTATTCAACAAATCCCAAATATAGCAAAAGTCTTTTAGACAATCAGGTCATCAACCAATCAATCAATCAATCAATAAATGTGTTTCAGATCTCTTTAATGAAAATTGCATTTACCATTATATGCATCGCTTTAAATATAAACGGTGTTCTTTATTGTAGACCAAGATGCATATATTTATTCCAGTATGACAACGGGCAGTACTTACCAGAGCAAACTTTCAACAGACACACATTTTGGACAATCTGTTCCCTCTGTAATCGATACTGTGATATTTAATGATAATAACGACATATTTATATTTTCAAATAATCAAGTAACTAGAAAAACGCTAGTCACGTATAGCTTTTCTTTCAATAACAATGGAATCCTCAACTACTATAGGGCAACGAATAACAACGACAGACCTGATATAGTAACTGCTGGTGTTAAAGTGGAGTCCATGACACACTACTTATTTAATGGAAATCAGATTAAAAGATTCACAAAAAGTGGCACAAAAGGAACATTTTATAACACCGGCAATGTATTGTGTAGTTAAAATAACCTGTTTTGTTTTCTATTAGTTCATTCTGAAGTCTGTCGTTATTTAAACAAAAGAATATGAACTCTCGTTTAGAAAAGACGAAAAATGTCGATTGTAATGTTTACCTCGGTTGTCAAGACCTTTATTGTAAAGCAAAATTTATTCCTGTGAAATAATGTCCATCTGGACAAAATTTCATAGAAATAGGTTATGAAATTGTGTCCTTGCCTGTGAAAACTTGTCCAGGAAAAGACATTTTTCCATATTTTTCCATATGTAATTTTGTCCTATAAGACATAATTTCATGGGAAGGTATCATTAAATTATGTCCAGTTGGAAGGATTATTCAAAGTTTTGTTTGGGACAATATTTCATGCTACGAAATTTTGAACATTTAATGTAACCAATGTTCTAAATCATTATTGTGTCTTAAATTTAAAAGTCACAGCATTTTTTGATGAAATTAATGATAATAAATATGTTAAAAGTAGTATCAAGAACTTATTTAGAAGGAATGGAAAATAAACAATAATTTGATAAGTAGAAAAAGAGTGAAGAACATGAAGAATGCCCTATGGTATTGTGTTTGTACAACACATTCGATGCTTATGCAAGATTCAAGTTGAATCAGGCTATTATGGCCAAGCAAATAAATATTGTTTTTGTAAAAATACACAAAAATAAAATCCTTTTTAAATCATCTGCTAATAAGATACTTTTTAACCTAAAACTTTTATTAGTACAAACATTTTATCCTTATGTAGACTCTTGGGATAAGCAAACAGATGAAAGGAAGGACGAATGGAAAAGAATAAAACAATATGCCCCATACCTTTGCTAGATGGTGTATAAAATAAAATAGAGCAAAGGGATAGCCTCCTACGTATTGAAAATAAAATCGTCTTAGAATTTATTTGATCAGCCCTTTGTTAACCAAATCATGTAGCTTGTGCTGGTTATTTACAATGTAACCATTACATTTCAAAGTTTTTTCAGAAGTTATTTTATTTGGTGAACTCTGTTTCAATATGAATTTGTGTCCGTCATTGTACACGGCTAAATTTTATTATGAAATAAAGTTAATGAATGGTGGACATTTTTTCACGGCGAAGGACATTATTTCATAATGAAATTGTGTCCTGGACAAAATTTCATCATGAAATTGTGTACTTGGACATTATTTCATATGAAATTTTGTCCTTTGGACATTATTTCACAGAGGACAAAATTTTATGTTTACATTATACGCTACTTGTAATTTTTTAAGTCCATATGACAAAAATCGATATAGACCGATGTTGAAATGTTTTTAAAAAAAAAGATACTTTGAATATTTTTTGGAGAATAATGTGATTAACGATAATATATACTACAAAATATTAATGTATCCTAATGTTTCTTTAACCTCGATTTTGCCCAGAATTTTTTTTAAATAACCATGTTTTCATCTACCAACTCTTGTCATGGTACATGCAGCTGTTCCTGTCAATTAGTAAAATAACCAATTATACCTCTTTGTAAACAAAATCGATTATTACTAATACATCGGCAAACGAATACCGAAGCAAGAACGATGAAAGGGAAAATTCTAAAATCATAAATTCAAATTCACGGCAATTCACAGCAACACGAATTGAGACAGCATGACAAAGACAAAACAAATAATTATTGAGGTATAATCAGGTGTTCCGGAAGGGTAAGCATGATTTGCTCC
The DNA here is from genome assembly GCA_002080025.1 of Modiolus philippinarum. Taxonomy (NCBI): domain Eukaryota; kingdom Metazoa; phylum Mollusca; class Bivalvia; order Mytilida; family Modiolidae; genus Modiolus; species Modiolus philippinarum. Next base: position 15,733 of record MJUU01027348.1, read on the forward strand.
ACGCATGGCACCCGTCACACAGCCATCCACAATATAGTATTGAAAGATCTGTTTGATGACTGATTGGTAATTGTCATTTTCTAACCTTTAGACAAAACCAATTAAAATCCATGGTACGTGTTACTTCTCTAACCCTAAAACAGTACCAAGGTAAAAGTTTGAAAACTTAACTTAATATATAGTATTCACCAACCCAGAAGCTAGTACTTCGATTCTGGCCTGAAAACGGATTTCATTTGAAAACTTGCAATATCTAAATTTAAGAATTTTTTTAAACTAATGAATATTTCCCTCTTGCATAGCTCTGTCCTTGGCTGATTTTGGCTTTTTTATTTAGATCCTATTTGTAATTTGTTCTCTATCAGGTTTTACACATATTTCGGTGTATGGATTTCTAAATGTTTTGATTTGATCTGCACTGAAAAGACATAAGTTGTCGAATTGCGCATATGCAGAAATTAAATTCACGGTAACTGTTTTATTTTTAATGTCCACTGAATAGTTTTTTTACGACAGTGAATTATAAAAGAAATTCTAGGATCATCTATTGTAGACAGTTTTAATCATTTTTGCTACTAAGTTGAGATGATATTTTCGATAAAAACTGAATTCACCTATTTCTTTTGTAATCTTGACATTTTGTCGAATCTTTACTCCCGTCGCTATACCCGTATTTTGTCTAAAAAATATAGAAACAATACATGTTTTCCTAGAATTGAGATAAATTTTACTTCATCGGATATTTTAAACAGTTTATTTGAAGATATAACAAAATGACACAATTTACATATATAGGAAGTCTTCTCCGGTCTAAAATTGTGATCACATCATAATATCATATACAAGTTTTTAAAATTAAAAGTAAAGACACTTGAAGCTCAAAGAAATGTGTTTGAGTTCTGTGCTTAGACAATAGGGGAACGTTTAGTTTTCCAAATATACGGGGTCTCCGTTGGGTATTTTTCCACCATTTTTGTCCAATATTTGTTCATTAAGGTTTCATACATTTCGAAACTTTACAGAATAATTAAAAGGTATTAAAAAGTTTCAAAGTTTGAAAAGTCTTTGTTCTTTAACCCCTTACGCCAATTTCGTTTAGAGTAGTAACACGAACGATGGATTTTCGATTGGTTTTGTCTAAGGGTTAGGAAATGACATTAACCAATCAGCTACCAAACAGATTTTTCAAAACCTTATATGCCTCACTTACAGTGTGACGGGTGCTGTTGGCAGAGCAGGACTTGCTTACACTTCCGGAGCACCTGATGTCAGTCTCAGTTTAATGTAGGTTCACACTGTGAGTACCTTGGTTTTAAATGTCGTGCTTTTATTTATGTTTTGTAGCTGTCTAATGTCATTGTATTCTGTTTTCTTTATTTTTTTTTATATGAAAACAGTATTAAGGGCATACGATACAGTTACAGGGGAGATAATAACGTTGTTATGCGGAGTGGTAACGTTTTCCCGATTTTCGTGACGTCGCTCAAAACATGACCGTGAATTCGCGGGAAAAGGACAGTATAATTTTGAAACGTAACCCATACCAGTTTATTCATTACGGCGAAGATCTTACTTAAAAGGCATCTTTTAGATTAATATACAATGTAAAAATTTAATTACGTACGCTTAATTATTGCATTCACAAATAAGTCTTAAATTTTACACCAAGATAAATGTATATGGTGAGTGGGTTCTGTAAAACGTTGAAATGTACTGATGCAACGTGAATGATGGGTTGTGTATTTGAACAAGTCGCACAACTGTAGACTTAAGAAGTCACTACTATACAAAGTAAATACACAGGATTGGTGTAATTTACGAGACATCAAACTGGTTTAATAATTGGTAAAATACCCGGTCTATCCTCTGTGCCTTCTAGGATAAAATGTGCTGTTTATTTTTTTATTTTTATTTTTATTTATTTATTTTATTTTATTTATTTTTTTTTTCATTTTATGTATTTGGTCCCTTTATTACGACAATTCAGGTCACTACTTCACTGTCCTAATTTTCCGAGCTGTAACACTTGAATACAAAAAACAAACTCCCTCCTGCGTAGGAGACAAAGTTTCCTAGCAAACAAAACTACAAACAAACATTGTGATTATTGCTTTGATGATTTTTTCGACACGAGTCACTAGGAACTAGATCCTCCTCAGCCAACTACATTCTATTGTTAACTGGTACTTGCATGTAACTGGTCGAATGTTATTTAGATGTGTATTTAGACTCAACTGAATTTACATAAATGGACTTCGTCGTATGTATTGGTCACACGAGGATAGATCGCACTTTCAAATATACATTTAATTGTCTTACATCATGTGACACCATTACTGAAATTGACATGTAACGGTGGCACGGTAGTATTTATTCCTGGCACTAGGTTGCCCAATTGTGTACCCTACTCAACTGAATATACTAAAGCCTGTGATTGGATATAAATGTATTGTATACCAGAAAGCAAAATGTTTTCAAGCTTTTATACATATATTATGCTTAAATATAGGCAAAGGTCTTCAATAAGTATAACAGTAAATTTTTCATGGGTCTTTTACTATTTAGTCTTTTCACTGCGGCAAAAGGTGAAAATCAGGGGTCACTTCCTTCAGCTGGAGCTAGCTCAAAAACAAGACGGGCATGAGGATGTTTTGCATTTATTTTTTAAATCTTGTATGAAAGTCCTCTAGGTAACTGTAGTTTCTGAACCTTGATCAAATTTAGAAAGTAGCCAAATATTGCAAAATCTTACTATTGTCGGCAATGGGAAAATAAATACTACCGTGCTACCTATAGGGTGAAATGAGTAATTGTAAATTTTCAT
>MJUU01027350.1:9212-24987 GCA_002080025.1 Modiolus philippinarum
GACCAAACCCTTCGGGAAGTTTTGAGTTTGATTTTTCTTCCGTAGTGCGACAGTGTTCTACCAGCAGACTAGACTCCTTGAGCTAGCCGGCAGTTTAGCGGCGAGCACCCCCTTGACCCATCTTTCAAAATTACGTGTTGTCTTTTCTTTCCTTTCAAGATTGTGGTCATGGAGTTAGTAGTCTACCTGTATTGGGTTTTATTCGTATGTTTGTTATACTATAGGGAAACGGGACAGATAAAGGGGAGGTTTGGGTGCCTATAAACCAGTTTAACTCTACCGCTGGCTTTTGCTAGTGCCAGTACCAAGTCCGGCTGTCCCGAGTTCCTTTTGTTTTCTACGTTTGTCTCTTGTCTTATTCGTGTTTTTCATGTATAGTTCCATGACAGATTGTGGCATGTAATTATAATTTTCAGCCATTGTAGCTGTTTCCTGTTATCCATCTTTTTACATTCTCTATATATTTCAGTTATGGTGTACTTGTTTGTGAGAGAATTTCCCATATGGATATGCTATCTTTTTTCAAATTTTGGCATTTTTTTTGTGATTTCGAAATGTAATTCTGCGCACATCTCACTTTTTATAATGCCAAGTTTTCTTACAATCGACTTGATGAGTGCCCTTTATTTGTCTACATTTTGTAATCGTCCACTAGCTTAAGACACTAGTGCTTTTGTCGAGCGACGGATGACAGTGATTGTAAATGCACTGCACCAGTCTAATAAATGTTTGTTGACAATCCCGCATCCATGACAAGCAAAGACATGAATGTAGCGTTGGTCGACATTTAGGAAAGAATTCAACTCAAACCGGTGCTAGGGCCGTCTTGAACTTACTATGAGGTATGAGGAAAGCTCATTTTTGAAGGCCTCATGGTGACTTCAAGATGAAGAACAACAATAAAAGCGTTATTCCATTTGCTTGTTTTGACCATGTATAATTTGTAGAGATTTCGTCTCATTTGCATTTACTCCATGTCCATTCATTCATCATCCAATAAGGGTTCTTATGGGTTCTGAAATAGGGCTGGGGTCTTCATAGTCTTCATAGTAACCGTAAAGAAAAATGACATTTTTAATTATATCTCAAAAACTTTAATCATTAGCTCTTTGAAAATTCATAGGAAGGTTTTGTGTCATGTAACATCCACATCAATGGTAAATAGCGTTGGTTGTCATGGAAACCATACCATTTTGAGAAAAAATTTTTTTATGCTACACGTCAAGTTTTGATTTCAGCAATATGTAGAAACTAATTTGTAAGAGGAACCCCTGTCCAATTGATTTTTAACGGGAGTCTCGTAATGCTCAAAAATCCAATATAGGACTTTTCGTTTCGCTATGCGAACACACTTCTTCCTTTCCTTTCTTCTCGTCGTAATGAACTTGTCCGAACCAGATCGAGACCATTTGACCTACAGCTTTCATACTTTGTAGGATACATCGGCAAACGAATACCGAAGCAATATTAGCCTATATATTTTGATGTGCAATCATTACAATTTTTTCAAAAGGGGTTCTTAGGGGTATCAAAAAGTTATAGGGTCGTCCTATAGTAACTCTATGGGAAAATGATATTTTGAATGTTTTCATTGTATCTATAAAAACTATTCTAATATGGCTCTTATTAATCTCAACCAGTTTAATACTCGACAACTATATATTTCGCACATGCGCAAATGGTATCGGAATATGAGTAAACGGGATGAAAAACAACAATGTTTTCAACTTTGTTCTTCTTAGTTTATGAAGGAAATAAAGGTTAAGAACAGTTTTGAACTGAATCGTGCCATTCAGACACGTAAATGTGTATTATTTTGCTTTCGATTTGAACTTTGAACTTGCATCTGTTTGAAAACGTCAGATTGTGTATTGTGACGTCATAGACAAAGACAACAATGGAGGCTGGAATTCAGCCTTCCTTAAGGTCGCGTCAGAATGAAAAATTCCATTTTCTGGCATATTAGAATCGAAATAATTCATGGCAGGTCTATGGTTATTGTCATTTTACCATGGGCTGGGCCTTCAAATTCGTACATTTAACTCCTCGCTAACGCTCTGGATTAAATTCGAATATAAAGGCCCAGCCCATGGTTAAATTTCCAATAACCATATACCTGCCATGAATTATTTCTTAATTATCACTAGCTTTGTCAACGTTAACAGTAAGGTTGTGTGCGACTTAAGATAAAGTTCTACAGCACTGGAAATTTCAAAATAACGTTACCATGGAAAACAAACCGAAATATTGAAATTGATACGATGCTTAGAGAAAACATATTCACATGAACCGCTGGAGCCGAAGTGCGACACGAAAATTTATTTATTTACTGATTTACATGTATTTATTTATCTGCACTGATGACACACAAGTTGTCTAAATGCGCATATGCAGAATCTAAATTCACAGTAACCTCGGTATTTTGTTATTTGTTACTACTGGGCCGATGCCACTGCTGGTGGACTGTAAGTCCCCGAGGGTATTCACCAACCCAGTAGCCAGTACTTCGGTGCTGGCCCGGCCAAAACCGATTTTATTTGAAAAATTGCAATATCTAAATTTCAGCAAAAAAAATTTGTTAAACCTAAGGAGTATTCCTCTTACATAGCTCTGTCCTTTGCTGATTTTGGCTTTCCTATTTAGATTTTATTGGTGATTTTGTACTCTATCAGCTTTTACACATATTTTGGTTTATGGATTTCCAAATATTTGATTTTATCTGCACTGATGAGACATAAATTGTCGAAATGCTCATATGCAGAATCTTAATTCACAGTAACCTCTGTATTCTGTTATTTATTTACTTGAATGATATTTAATTTGTATAGATGCGACTCGATTAAGTGCCTATTTACGTATGCCCATTATTGTAGTTAATTTGTTATTGACTTAAATAAGGCACTTAACTGAGTCGCTTCTATAGAAATTAAAATACCATCGACTTAAATGAGGAAAATCACGCGTCGCACTTCGACCCGCAGTGGTTCACGTGGATATGTTTTCTCTCAGTATTGTATCGTCTGATTATGGGATTTTGTTTCGGTATGCTAAACTTCCTTGTACTTTATCACAAATAAAAAAGACCAGTTGTCCCAAAATATAGACTACTCAACGGATAGCGATATGGACTGACATTGATATTGGTAAAACCATTCCCCGTGTTAGAGATGTATGCTCTTTATTTTTCTTAGATATGGTATACTTGTACATGAGCTAATATCTCGTGTGTACACTTTGTTCAATTGTTATTGTCGAAATTTATGTAACTTCTTAAATATAAAGTTTAACTCCCTCCATCGTAGTTTTGTCCTTAGCTATATTTGTTATTACTGATTATTGGGATTTCGTTTGGTTTTATGTATTTAAACATTTTTGAAATAATGGATTTCCTGTGTCTGGGTTCTAGTGCTGCTGATGAGGAATTAATTTCCGAAATGGCCATACAGCTCATTAAAATTATCTAGGTTGGAGCTAGCATATGTGTTACGGTCTCATGTTCATTATTCCATATCCTCTCATAAGATATCTAAACCGGATATCGATTGTATTTCTTTTTTTTTCATGTTTGCTTATTGGAAAATATGATACATTAAATAAATATCTGTAGTTTCACACTCGCTTTCAACGTAGCACCTTCATCATATTAATGTCAGGCATCAGGAATTCCACTTGCTTCTCGGAATTTAAATGTCAAATTTGAAACTTCTTTTCAGCTATTCTAAAACAATGCATAAACAAATGAAGGGATATGGAGTAAATGTACATGGGACAAAATCCCTATAAATACATGGTAAGATTAAGCAAATGAACAACGCTTTTATTGTTACCAGGGACGTCTTCGCTTGTTTTGTGAAACAGTGAATGAAACACGCATGTTACAAAACAAATATTTTATAGCTGTAAACAGACCCTTAAATTTGAAAATGAGCATAGTTATAGCAAAATACAACTCTTTATAATATTCACATATTTTTAAATTACAAATTGTCATATCGCCATACCCCAAAATATTTGTTGCAAGTTCTTGATAATTAACCAAGTAATAACGAAAAAATACGAAAAGTTAACAATCGTATCTGCAGGTTTCGAATCTCTAATATTTAAACAGTTCGTTTTTAATATACGTTTAGCTCACTTAATTCCTTTGATTTTGATATGGATATAAAAACATGATCGTTTTATGATATTCGTTATACATGGCACTATAAGAAAGCAAATATACAAATGTACAAGATATTGAGGTGAAATTGTTCGTCGAATATTTATGGTGGCGCAAGAGTTGTATTGAAACTACACATTTCAGTAACCGGGCTTATATCATCCAGTTTCAGTGAACTATTGTTATGCTTGAAGAAATTATCAGAATTTTCTGTAGCGTAGTGAATCTCCTGGCTAAACTCCCGCACACCTCTACACACTTGAAACGTAAACAAACGTTTGAATGCTGTTTTATATGCTCTATTGAAATTATAGTAAAGAAACGGATTGAGCATTGAATTAACATATCCCAGCCAGATTGCAGTAGTAAAAATTTCATACGGAATTTTGTATCCAATTAACGGATCTATAATATTCATGATGAAAAATGGACACCAGCAAACGCAAAAACAACCCATAATGATTCCAATTGTTTTGGCAGCTTTTGTTTCCCGCTTAAGCTTACCTTTGGTATGCTTATGGAGATGAGCTTCTAGACTATGAATTTGTTGTGCTTGCTTTCTAGCCGCTTGGAATATTTTTACATTACTAATCACAAGAAAAACTGCAGGAATGTAAAACGCTACGGCTGAGCAAACTAACGAAAATGTTTTATTTACCAAGAATCCACATGTTTCTGGTGGAAACATACATTCATATAAATCCCGAATTCCTATAAGATTCCATTCTTGCATTATAGGAATAAATGAAATGAATATTGGAGTTACCCAACAACAAGCAAGCATAAAACCGATGATTGAATTGTTTATTCGTTCATGTAAAAATGGCCTACACACGGCTAAGTACCTGTCTATGGCTAAACACGAGAGATGCATTATGGATGTTGTTGTGAACATTACGTCAAGACTAGTTGTCAATTTGCACAAAATTGGTCCGAGTGTCCAACGTTTATCAGAATACTGCTGGTATATTCCGAATGGCATCACAAGTATGGCAACCATAAAATCGGCAATCGCTAGAGATACTACGAATGCGTTTGTTATCGTTTGTAATCGTTTATGAGTAAATACTGCTACCACTATCAATGCGTTACCCCCCGCTGTCAATATAGGAAATACCGCCAACAATACAGTTATCACATAGCGTGTTTCCTGATCCAAATGAAGAGGAGATCCGGTAACATCGGCCAGAATTTCATTACAATTTGCCTTTGTACCGTTCGACATTCCCGATAACACATCACTAAACCACCTTATCTAGTTCCTGAATTGAAGAACGACGTCGTCGGGTCTGAAAATAAAAACAAAACTCTGAATCAACACTTTAAATATTACTTGCCGATAGAAAGCAATAGTCAAACGTTAATATTGGTATTTACACCATTAGCGATTTATTTTTTTTGTTTTGTTTTTGTAATGTCCTTATTGATTCTTGTTTCTGTACTTATGTTGATTATTTTAAAAATTAAGTTCATGCAGGCAATGACATATATACGTCCTTGATGCAAGTTTGATATTTTTCTTCCGGTCCAGTTAGCCTGTTGTTTTTAGTAATTCTTAAAATGTAAGTAATTAATCCGATATAGTAATTTCAGCTCTGTTTGAAATTTAATGTTTCGTTTTATGATTGAAGTTAATATTTTGGTGTTTTTTTATTTTCATATTTTGTTTCTCGCTTTTGTAGATGAATTTTATCTTATAATGACATACCTTTTGTGTATTCATAAAAGACACAATAAAAATGGTGCAAATTCAGACAGTGGTATTTTGCAAGGAATGGATAGCGTCTAGCATATATTAATACCGAATGATTTTTCCGATTTTTTTTAAGATGAGAAATTAATAAATAATGTATAGAAGAAAAAACACAAAAGTTTCGCTAGTAATGTCACTGAATAAGAAAAACAGGTAACTATCTCCTGAAATATCAGTCACTGTGTCCATCATGCGATTATCATTGTAGAAACAATAGGTGTGACTCCTGATAAAGTAATTATTATGTAGGAATATCAATACTGTAATTTTACAGTTATAATGATGTTTTTATTAGTCGCATTCATTGTTTCTAAAGCAATAATGACTTTTATGTTCGCACAATGGAGACAGTGATTATTGGCCATTTTTTTCCTACCGTAAAAACCATAGGAGTACCTGTTAATAGCTAATCAAAAGTACTTGCACTTTGAACTGTCACGAAAGTCGGGCAATTTTGTATGGCTGTATAAGTTATTATCATTAATTTACCACGTGATACAATTGTCATTATAGTTTAATGTAAATGATAACAGTATTTTCAGTATCATTCATCTTTCTGTAAATAATGATATCTGTCAGTCTGTTTCATAATCCTTCTTCGCCAGAGGTTTTTCACCTTCACAATGTTTTCCTTACCAATTATCAGTTCATATATCAGATTGTAACAAGAGTTATTTCCCGTGTTATACATAGGTATATATAATTGATTGTCTGGCACGGTAACATCCAAACATTCCTCACTAAAATGATATTGGTTATGTGTTCTTCATTAATATGAGTTCCTTTGTGTATATTTCCGTGAAAAGTATGCTTGAAAAATGTCCATTCCTTTTTACGGCAAGCAAGATCCAGTTGGCAAGCACTGTGTTGGGATGTCCTAACGAGGATGAAACAGAATTTTCATTCTTAAGGTTTCGACACTGACACCCCCCCCAAAAAAAGCACCATAATCAATGAAAGGATACGGAGTATATGCACAATAGACAAAGTCACAAAGTCTCTACAAATACGCGGCAGAAGCAAGCAATGGAACAACGCCTTTCATCTTGAAGTCACTATGACGCCTTGCTCATACCTTCATAACTAGTAGTAAGTTCAAGACGGCCCCTAGTATCGGTCTGAGTGGAAATAATTGCTTTTTGTCGAACAGCGCTACATCAGTGCATTATGACAATGGTAACTCAACACTTCACCAAATATAGCGACATGTCAATATTTCTTTGATTAACTTCTAAAAACGCGATAAAATCATGAAAAAGGGTCAATTAAATGTAACAGAAATAATTCTACTGTGGAACATTCAATTTTTAACTTAAAGATTCAATGTCTTGTAGAAAGTGTTTGCTATTAAGTTTTGACATGTCCTTGTCGAAATGCGCATATGCAGAATTTAAATTCACAGTAACTTCGGTATTTAGTTATTACATAATAAAAGACAGAACTTGATTAACTAAATTGAATGGAAGGAAGGAAACGATGTTTGTCTGTTCAAATTTTTGACCCCACTCCTTAGTTTTTGTTTGGTTACACACTTGAGTGATTTATTTCTTCGGTGTCTCTATTGAATATATTTGTTTGTTCTGGTATTGTAGTTGTCTTTCTGTGTACATGTTTGGTATCTTACTTGTCTTTCTGTGTACATGTTTGGTATCTTACTTGTCTTTCTGTGTACATGTTTGGTATCTTACTTGTCCTTCTGTGTACATGGTGAATAAAAGGATATGGAGTAAATGCACATGAGACAAAGTCTCTACAAATACATGGTAAAAAACAAGCAAAGGAACAACGCTTTTATTGTTGTTCTTCATCCTGAAGTCACCATGAGGTCTTCAACAATGAGCTTTGCTCATACCTCATAGTAAGTTCATGTTTGGTATCTTACTTGTCTTTCTGTGTACATGTTTGGTATCTTACTTGTCTTTCTGTGTACATGTTTGGTATCTTACTTGTCTTTCTGTGTACAAGTTTAATTGGTATTTTAGTTGCCTATGGTATCTTTTTTGTCTTACTGCGTACAAGTTTTGAAATTTAGTTGAAGCTTATTTTGAAATAGTCTATAGGTTTATGTCAGTGGGTTTCATAAAAGTTTTCATTTTGTGACGGTAAAAAATTTACTCTGATTCTTATAATGTTAAAGGTTGCATGCGGTGATGGTGTTGGTGAGAGGGATAGGGTTTCATGCTAAAGGGAAATTTGTCATTGTTTATCTTCCCAGTTTTTTTCATATCCAACCAGAATTAACAATATGTGTGTCCTTTTATTATTATTAATTTTATGCTTTTGTAATTCCATTTCAAAGGCCGAATCGAGCCTCTTTAGATACTGAAATGGTGTAAGACTAAGATTGATTCACAAAACTTCTTAGTGTATCATGTATTTAATTTTGATAATATATGAATGGGGTATAGATATAGATTACTCAACACAAACATAATTTAAAGATTTCTCTACAATTTCTCTCTATTTTTCCTGGTACTTTTCTCTATCTGAACTGCTTTTGCATAGTTAACTCCACATGTATTTGAAAAATTCTTCGATTAAATTGATAAAACTAGAAACAATCCAGTAGTTAAGAATTACTGTTAGCTTGATTTATATCTTGTTCTATCTCTGAAAATGACAATAAAATGTTTATTTATAAAATGCACAATCTGATAGAGACTTACCGAAAGGTCATTGTAAGTCCAAACAGAACATGTATATTCTTATTTTTTTATCCCATTATTACATTAAAAAACAAGAAAAATGAGGTAGTTATCCTGTTCAGAACATTGTGGAAAATGTGTGAGGCTATATACATCACTGTCAAACGAACGCTTGTATTTTGAGGCTATTCCTTTTTCTAAGCTTACGTTCTTCAGAAAGACAAGGTATGTGATATATACGAACAAAGCGGGGGTACCAGCAAGGAATCACAGACGATAGTCGCACCTGATAATATATCTGTATCAGTTATCCTTTCGTTACACCTCTGGAAATTACGATTGCAACAAGTTATGACAACCACGGGAGGAAAACATGTTTTTGCTAAGAGACAACAGATTGTTTGTTATTTATAGAAAAAATATTAGGAAAAATCTTGATGGAAATATTTTTATAGTGAATTTATACAAAGTACTGTAAGGTTAACTTGTACACGGAACACGGAAATTCGAAGTAATAAAAAAAAAAATAGACTGTTTTTGGATGATTATTTGACTCAAAATGAGCTATTGAAAGTCCACCTTTTGCGTATTTTAATTCTTAGTAATAATTTGTAATCAAGAATTGTTACAGGAAGTCCAAAAGCTAACGTAAAAATATCTGATCAGAATTGATACAAGAAGTATCGAAAATATGGCCGTATTATTCTAATTCATGGTAATATATTTATTAAAAAGACTTGAAACAGAACTTATTTCGACAACCATAAATTACAAAAAGAAGTTATTCAAGAATGCCGGAAAATATACACCCAGTACTATTCGATCAAGGAAGAATAATCGTGCGTGTCTTAAGGTGGCTCACTCATCAAATTTTGAGTTTGTGTCAGATTTCGGAACTCCTTTGGTTTTCTCCAGGTCAATGGCTTAAAGAATTTTGCACACGGACCCCCACTTTTTATTTCATGAATGTCTTCTATAGGTCAAATTATGACACCTGACAAGTTTTCATAAAGTCCTTGATATAACTTCCTAGCCTTTAAACACAAAAATATTAAAGTAAGAGAAAATTCAGAGAATTGTTTTTAAATGTCTTGTATCTCCGTAAAAAGCACACAGACCTATATATTTCCGTGAGTGTACAATACTTAATCAATTTAGATAAGTTTCAAGAAATCCTTGATATATACAATATCAGGAGTGAGCCTCCTTAGTTCATTTATTAGTTGAACGTTTCTACAATCGAAAGAAAAAATACAAAAAGTTCGAGCCTAAGCGAGAACTTGAAAGCCAAGTAAATGTAAACGCTAAAAGGAAAAGATAGATTTGTTTAGAAATCGATCACAAAAGAATTCGGCGTAAATTCTTTCAACCGATCACGATTTCCTTTAAGAGTCGGATCTGATAAGGGTTTTAGTGGAATTTAAGGAATAGCTATCATTTATTTTGGGTTTATTGAACCAAAACGGAATTCCTTAACCTTCGCATTGAATAAATTCAGTGCTGAAATGTTTCAATGAACTTAGAATAAACTATGAATTTTCTTTTTAATTCGAAAATTTCTTAAAATTCAATTAATTTTGTAACAACGCTTTTTGCAAGAAATTTCGAGTACCATGAATTACAAAAGAAGTTATTCAAGAAAGCCCGGAATTGCATGAGTTTAATTGTTTTTCAGTAATTCCCTCTGTGGTCACACCTCATATCAAGAATGTAAAGAATTATAAAATGGTACTCAGTACATTGTTAACAGATAATTTTGGGCAAAAATATTGATAGGTCAATGTGTTCATTTTGGATTTTTAAGCATTTGAAATTTTGTCGGGAAACCGAACCACTCCATTTTCCATTGCATTTTTCGCTTTAAACTACCATGAAGGAGTATTACAGATTTTAAAACTTTTTCATCAGAGAAGTTTTTGGATGTATTAATTCAAATTTTGAACAAAAAATTGGGTATTTATTGTGCAAAAAATTCTCATGCATTATTACGGACGGACGAAATCAGAGGAGTTCGAAAATCTGACACAAAGTCAAATACTTCAAATACGTAAGTGATGCACCTTAATGAGCAATCGAAATATACCTGAAATAATAATTAGCATATGTGCCGGTCATTCTCCATGTGTATCTAATGGTTGCGCATAAATCTTAAGGCGGGAAGGCATGGCCAAATGATGACCAAGTTCAATTAAAAGATCTAGATTGTAGAAGATAAAAAGATCAACGTTCTTTGCAAACTACACAGTTAGATTAATTAGCAAACGAAATTGCTAGTACTGCATACTGAACAGTTTAAAAAACTAGTTTAAAAAAAAACGTAAGAACTTCAGGTGCATGTCATTTGGGTATCACTATTTCTTTACTTATATTTACATACAATATAAAGGAAAATTCTAAATTATATATTCCAAAAGTATATTACAACTTTAAGTAGTTGAACACAAATGAAGACAACAAAGACAAACAAATAAACAAAAATGAACAAGTACACCATAAAACTAGAGCACCAGCGGTGTGCCCCCCCTCCCCAAAGGAAAAAAAATCAAAATAACTGGAAATATCTTCAGATGCTCCGGAAGGTTTTCAAGTCCTCACCATGATGTGACAAACACCGACCAGACTTACCTCGACAAACACCGACCAGACTTAGAATCGACAAACACCGAACAGACTACACTCGACAAACACCGACCAGACTCAGAATCGACAAACACCGACCAGACTTAGAATCGACAAACACCGACCAGACCTAGAATCGACAAACACCGACCAGACTTAGAATCGACAAACACCGACAAGAGATTTCATGTGTAACTCATAGAGCAAATCATGCTTACCTTTCGGGTGCACCTGATGATACCTTCGGTTTTAGTGTGGGTTGACACCGCTAATGCTATAGATTACTTGCGATCTTGATCATTTTTGTTCATGTGCTTTGTTTGTTTTGCATCCGAATCGTCGTGTTTTTAGATTTTAGTTGTAGATGTTCCTCTTTACTGTATTTTTGCTTTAATATTCGTTTGTCGATGTATTTATTCTTTTTCTAATATAAACGCGTTAAAAATCATAATGTTATTTTATCAAGGATGAAAAAATCGCAGTCTACCTTTCACAAGATAAGCTAAAAAGACAGATTTGATGTTTGATGTTCGAAGATTTCTTTCTCTGGCAAAGCACTTTATGCACATTTCCATTTTAAATAAACTAATATTTGAACCTTCTCCTGAAAGGTCTGAAGACATTAGTTGTAGGTATTTAAGGGCAGTATAGACTTAAGCTATATGCTGTCTCTCTTGCAGAATATCAGTCTGGCGACCCACAGTGATAGATGATACGTGCTTTTACGTGGCACATGATGTATGTTCTGATTTTTTAAACTGGAAAGGCCACGCTGAAAGAATTTATAGGTGATTCCATTTGGAATGAACAACCTTTATCTTCTAAAGTATAATGTATTGCTTAGTGGGTATACCGCTTATTTATTTGTAAAATGTAGTCATAAATTTGAAGAGAGAGATCATAGTTATATTTTATATTTAATCACCCCCATCATAACAGATACATTTACAAAGCATCTAACATATGTTGTATTTGCTTCAAAGAACTGTTTTAGATCTAATGAACAATTAATCACGTTAATGAGATCCTAATATAGATAATTCGTCTTTATTTTCGTTTTTTATCATTTTACGCCTTCCTTCGATTAATGGACGCAAATTTCGGTTTTTGTTTTTAATGTGTTTTGATTCACGAAAATATATAGAGACAGAAAAAGATAACGTATGTTGTATAGTGTAAAAGCTTGCTGTGTTATAAAGAAGACAATATATATTCGGTATTGTTTATATCCAATAAAGAAATCAACGATACTTTGTGCCATTATTGTGGCTCTATCAATGGGCATATACTCCTGTTTAAACTTTGATCTTTGTCTATTGGTCATTTGGAATGGCTTTAATATTGAAGTGTTTTTATTTCAGCTTTTTCCTTTTTACTTGAGGTTTGATTTGACATTAAATACTATAACATGAAGGTTTCTAGTCACGACCTTACTCAACTCCTAATATCTATGTCATATACGTTCAGTAGCTACACTAAAGTATACACTTCAGGATATCCTTGAAGATAATTTGAAAAATTAAGAACTGTTTGTGACCTGAATAGATATTCTTTGCAGTATATGGTCATGTTGAAAACTGTTGAAAGATCTCAACTATGGTTTTATTGGGACTGTGATGTTCATTTTTTGTAGGTGTGTGTCTTCATTCTTGGTATGTGTGTGTGTCTTTAGTTTTCTTTTCTTTTTCGTGTTCAGTTTATGGTTTTGTTTCTTAATTTTTCCGATGTTTCCATTGTCCTTTGATTTTTCATTTTAGACTGATGGTTCGGTTCTCACTTACTTTACTCTGATCAAAAATCATTTTTTAACAAATGTTGCTTACATTCATTGTGTATATACAACAGGTAAAAGTGGATTAAATAAGCGAATGTTTTTTCTATTGCGTTCTTAGTATTTCCTTTGTACTTCTGTGAATAAGAGGTACATGAGTAGAATGTTTTTCCCACAAAACATTGAATCATATATTTTGAAATTTACAGTCTAAGCCATGTGGGGACAAATGTACATAGCTCAGTATTCTAAAAGAAATTCAAATTGAATTTTTAATGTTCATTTACAGTGGTGTGCAGACATAACCTCTCGTCCAAGTTAATTTTGAGAGCAGCCACGAGGACAGCTCTTAGTTAACTTGAAATTAACTTGGAGCAGACTTAGAACTATCCGAGAATCTTGTCTGCTCTTGTCCTAGAATCATGTCGGTTCTAGCCATGACCGTTCTACTAAATTCTGCTCTTGCCATGACCGTTCTACCTTACTCTGTTCTGGCTATGACTGTTCTACCTAAGTTTACTCTGGCCATGACCGTTCTACCTAAGTCCGCTCTGGTCATGACCGTTCTTGTCAAGTCTGCCCCGGCCATGGCCGTTCTGGTCCTACAATTATCAAACTGAATATTAAATAAGAAGTGTCGATATTTCTTTCTTCTCGAATGTTTATGTTTTTGTTGTATCAACCGAACTTCGAATAAATGGTATTCGTACATTCGTGCTGGAAACCCGTTTAAAGAAAAAACATGAATAACTATCTTATTTTAGGATGTTTTCAACAACCATTTGTTTCAGTTAACTTAATCCGGTATTTATTGAAATTTCCTATAATTTAAATCACGATTTTTATTTTATTTTATGATAACAGTTACGGTAAACTATTGCGAATTTAGTTATCGGGCACACCGTCTCGAGAAGGGAAATAACTCTTACTTTTTTTATTTACCTTGATGAACACAGGTTAATAATCCCCTAAAAAGACCACTTACCAAAGCACAATTCTATATATGAATAATTCATTTCAATATTCTATTTTTCATTTTTTTTTAATAAATGTCATTTTGTTTTTATAATATAACTAAACTTTGATATATATTAAATACGCGGAAAATCAATTCTTTACACGTTTAATTAATATTTATCAGATGGTATGATAGCGGTCATAGCTAGAACGCTAGAACAGGTCAGCTGAGAGCATTCATGGCTAGAATAGGTCAGAGCTGTCATTTTTAGAACAGGTCAAAGCAGTCAGGGATCTGACCAGAACGGTCAGGATTCTAGCTATGATCATGGCTGGTAAGTGCGATCAGGATTCTAGAGCAGACTTGATACCTGTTCTAAGTTAACTTAGGGGAGCTTTTATGACTGCTCCAAGTTAACTTTATGAGAGGTAATGTCTGCATCCCACTGTACCTTTGACGAAATCCCCCGGGAAACACTTGCCTATTTGCAGAATCTTAACAATGTCTTCAAAAAAGATATTATAATTATTGAATAATTTTAAAGATTTAAACATACTGTACATACCAGTAGATTCATACGCATATTGCCATTTTGACGACTAAATGTTATCATATTTTCCATCCTTTTCAGTTCTTGATGCGTCTAAAATATTTTTTGTGCCAAAATCAAATGTTAAACCTTTCAAACAGTCATTAAATGATCATTTTCTTCATATAACTTTATTGCTTAGAATACAGTATTATGTTCAGTACACACTGTAATGTGGTTACAGGATGCTGTATTGTGTAAACAAGATAGTAAATGTGTAAACAGGATACAAAATGTGTAAACAAGGAAACAAAATGTGGTCACAGGATACTGCAATGTGGTCAAATGGTAGTGAATTGTGTTCACAAGACACTATGATTTGGTCATATGATATTGTAATGTGGTCGCACAATGCTGTAATGTCGTCATAGAATACTGTGATGCGTTCAAAGGATACTGTGGTTACAGGATACTGTAATGTGGTCATATGGTACTTTTATGTGCTTACAGGATACTCTAATGAGGTCACATGAAAATGTTATGTGTTCACAGGATACTGTTATGTATTCATACGGTACAGCTTACTGAAATGTGGTTGCAGAATACTATTATGTGATCACAGGATACTGTAATGAGGTGATAGGACACAGTAAAGAGGTTACAGGATACTGTAATGTGTTCTCAGAATACTGTTATGTGGTCACAGGATACTGTTATGAGGTAATAGGATACTGCAATAAGGTCCAATAATACTGTTATGTGGTCATAGGATACTGTAATGTGTTCCCTTGATAATGTAATGTGGTCACAAGATACTGTAATGAGGTCACAGGATACTGTAATGTGGTCAAATGATATTGTAATAAGGTCACAGGACACTGTAATTTGTTCACATTACAATTTACAATGCAATGTTTCATATGATCTTGTAATATGACCACACGATACTGTAATTTGTAAACCAAATACTGGTGTGAGTGGCTTTTTATGCTTGAACTTAATTTTCGTTTTTTCGCTGTTATTCTGATGAATAAGAAAAAAGAAAAAGAGCTCGAAAAAGAGCGGAAAAAGAGCGGGAAAAGAGCTCGAAATTAATGATACTATGGACACTTTCACATCGATCTAAGTCCTTGGCCTTCATCTGGATATTGACAACTGAACTAGGCTACAAACTAGGCTGTATGATAAACTCGATGACTACATATGAGAAAGAAAGGAAATGGGGACAACATCCCATATCCAGGTTAAAACGACCCAAAACAAAGCATCTAGGGGTCACCGTACGGTCTTCAACACAGTGAGGAACCTCACACCATATAGCAAGCCCTAAATGGCCCCAAA
>MJUU01027355.1:0-29830 GCA_002080025.1 Modiolus philippinarum
AATGAGTATTTATCAATATTACATTACATTAATTTCCGCCAAATCAGCATCAGACTTCATCTTATCTCTATAAGTCTTCTTCAACATTTCCAATAAACTTTTTTTCACCGGTTGAGCGATTTTTTTTTATTGATGGACTTTATTTTTTATTTATGACATTTTCGGACTATCGGACCTTCGGACTACCTTCGGGATATCGGAGCATACATGAATCACGCTTTTAAAACACATTTCAACGAAATGCTGATAAACATTTTTTCTCAGTTAAAAGTGTTATGCGGGTCCCTTTAAGAGCTTTTCCAGTATTCTAGGTCAATCGAATTTCATTTGAATCAATTCTTAACATTTTTGAGACCATAGACGAAAACGACATGAATATTTGATTCAATAGTGAATATACATATTCATGTGCTTCCCGCTGTAACAAGAATAATGCAATAATAAACACTATTGCACTTTTGAAAATACTTAAAATTAGCATCTTACCATTGTTTGATGTGCTTTTTGATCGTAATATTGCTGAATATAGTAAGTGAGAACCGAACTGTCGGTCTTGAAGGAACAATCCAAGGACAATGGCAACATTGGAAAAACAACGAAACAAAGTCATAACATGAACAAGGCACATTAAAGAAAAATAGGCATGCACATATTCAAAAATGAATAGGAGCAAAAAAAAAAAACACATTTCTTTTCTAACAATCATGGTTAAGCTTAATCCTTCACGATCATAAATTTCGTCACCTCATCCCTCACGATCATTTTTGGATAAAAATGCACAAAATCATATTTTTTGTATTTATCGTTTACCTAGTACAAAAAGCAAACCCATCATTAGTAAGCATTATATAAAGAATATAGGTTGTTCTCTATCAGTTTAACATCTTTGATTTTTGCGGTCTTCCAAACGTTTAGATTTTATCTGCACTGAAGAGACATAAGTTGTCGAAATGCGCATCTGCAGAAAATAAATTCACAGTAACTTCGGTATTTAGTTGATTGTAGCAGAAATTTGAACACTGGGCAAAGTCATTTTTCCAAAAAGAGCAAAAAATGTGCTATGAATCTTCAAAAAGTCAGTAGGGTTCAACGTCGCCTTTTACAATTCTGAGCAGCATGTTGTACCTTTTAAATATTTTTTGGTCCTTAGCGATAGTCTGATAATAATCATTTTGACAGACACATTTCTTTTTCCCTGTAAGTTCTCTCCTTTTTCAAAATATCATTTTTTTTTTCAAAATAATTGTCAATTTAATCCCTCACGATGGTGTCACCAAATCCCTCACGATCCGGTCGCAAGACTTAACCGCCGTTACAAATCCCTCACGATCATTTTTATCGGCGTAACCGAATGACAGCCTTGTAGTATTTCCCCCAAACTTTTCTAATAAATTGTTAAATTAATAGATTGGTTTTTAATATTTATGGAATAATACTGATTTGATATTGTGTATAGAAACCACAAATTTTTCAACTTTATTTCCCTATTTTCAAATTTGTCCGGGCAATTTATATTAAGTTAAGACTGTATGAAACCAAATATTTTTCAAAAGATGATATCTCGTCTGCATCATTTCAAAATTTCGTCACACACTTAAAATCTTCAAAGACAGTTCCGAAGGTCGAAAAAAAAACAGCTATAAATATACCCGATCACAGTCGAAAATTGCGCATTCATAGTATACTGGAAAAAACCCTAGGATAAGCATTCAAATGACCATTCTAAACAATTGACTTAGGTCTCAAAATAAGCCCGATATATCAATGTTCTAACAGGTTTATCGTTCATTTCATTCCGACATATAAGGTGCAAGAATTCAAATATATGTTTAGATTCTTATAGTTTTATTTTCACATATGTTCCAATCTCTGATTGGCTGAATAGGTGGTTGAACACCATGTCTTTGAATGATGAACATTAACATGTGGCGTTCAAATTGTATATATTCTACTCATCAGCACGAAATTTGTTTTTGATGCACGTTATTTGCCTTCATAGATTTTGATAATCACTTTAATTTTGAATATTTCGATAAGACCATTATGCAAAAATACCAATATAGTAACCCATTTTAAACCATGGGATTAGGGGATGACCATTTACAGGTAATATTGACTGATTTTTTCGGCCACTAAGAAAAGATCATTGCCACATTACCATTGATATTTGTTTCTAAGGTAAAATTTTTTATCTATAGCAAAACCGCAGAAATCTTTTTTTTTTCATTCCTTGTGAAACCTTACCATATCTACGCACGACGTTGAAAAAGAAGCATGTGGTGATGAAAACGTTGAAAATACTAACCAATGACATTGATGAAAATCTGGTTGATATGATAAATCAGTAAACAAATGACCAAAAATGAGGAAAGGGGGAAATTCCAAAATCAAAAATCAGAATGAACAAAAAATGAGCAAAAATAATCAAGTTTTCCTCTTTTAAAACTTACAAGGGGGGAATTTCAGAATTCAAATCCTTGGAAATAAACAATTTTTTGAATGATGCTTTTTGAAACAGCCGAAAGAACAGAGGAGTGGAATTTACAAAAATTGAAGTCCAAAGACATAGCCAAAACGATGACACAGAAAACAATGACGTTAGACAGATACAAAGCACAGAAATAGAAATCACAACATTCAAAACAAAGGCACAGTGTGAACTCCAGTGAAACTGAGAGTGACACCAGGTGCTCCGGAAGGGTAAACATGTCACTCTCGGTCAACAGCTCCAGTCACACTGTAAGTGAGTCAATCTAGGAAAATGTCAAAATCGGTAGTCAAATTCGGGAAGACGTGAATCTAGCTGAAAATGTCCACTTTCATTTGGGACGCTGACACGTCATATCTGTCAATGATGTTATGGTGACGGCCATTGAATTTCTTGAGAGATGAAAATAACATAGGTTGAACAAATCCCTGACTGAGCAGCTTTTGGGACAGCTTTTTGCTCTGTTGAAAAAAATCACTGTACAGACTACACGCTCGACAGTAACGAATCAACTGTGAAATGTACACTCCATAGGCTGGAGAGATAGGTATATTGCTGCTAGAAAAGGAAAGTTCACAACTGGGAAAGTAAAATCATCACGCTTGTTTCAAACGTCCATCTTCGTCAATATACAACAAAAGATCTAGGTACGAATCTGAAGTAGGTGTATCAAATGCTTCTTTAATTTCAAGCTTACTGGGATACATCTGATGTAAATATTCATTAAATTTAGGATTTTTAAGAGAAAGTACGTCGTCTATATAGCGCAAGCTGAAATTAAAGGACTGGGCTAAATGCTTTGCATTCTTTGTGTAAGCCCTTGTAAAAACTTGGCCTCGCACGAGTTAAGGAAAAGGTCAGCTGAAAGTGGCGCACAGTTAGTTCCCATAGGAATCCCTATTGTCTGTTGGAAAACACGTCCCCCGAATTCGACAAAAATATTGTCGATCAAAAATTCTAACATTTTGATTACGTCAGTCTCGGTGTATTTCTTATTTGAATCAGTGTGGTTCTTAACAAAATATGTCTTGTCTTTCCCTACCACTAAAAAGGTGTATCTGCGTTCTCCATTTTTATTGCAGAAAGATTGATGTATTAAATCTGCAATTGCTGTTTTCAATTTATTGTATGGCAGGGTTGTATAAAGAGTGGAAAAGTCAAAAGTTTGAATGCTAAGGCAATGGGTAAGACTGGTTGAGGATAGATGTTCAAGGAGATCTTTTCCACATTTGATTCATGCCGCTCGTGGAATAAGCTTTATCACAGTAATTTTTCAGGCCATCTCTTACTGCGGTCAACAAACTAGTGAGGATTTGTGAAAGAGGTTTACTGGTGCATCTGGACGACCCGGCAATGAATCTCTGTTTGTATGGATTCTTATGAAGTTTTGGTACCCAGTAGATGTAAGGAAGTTGATTGTTTTCATCATTGGCTTTTATGACAAATGATGCTGGAAATCTTATCCCTCAATATTGTAGTAGGGGTATAAATAGGGTTTCCAGATAAACTGTCAATACTCATCTCCTTCACAAGGCAGTCGAGATAGTGTTTCTTACATTCAAACAGTATATTGTTATAAGCTTTGTCTGCAGGAACAATGACGTAATTTTCATGGAGGTTGGTCAGAGTTTTTGCTACAAGGGGATCTTCAAATATTCTGGGATTTCTGGATTTCATTGCTGTTTTTTAAGCGCCGGATGCGATTCACAATTAATCACTTTATGGACCAGATCCGGTCGGACAATGTCTCATCGTCCTCTTTCTCTTTCTTTGCCCACTTCCTAGCATAGTCTTCAACTGCATCCATCAAAATCTTGAAATTGTACTTCAAGTTGATGGGCTTGGGTTCACAGAATTTGGGACCTTTTGAGAAGATATCTCGTAGTTTGAGGTTGTCTACGATATCAATGTCACCAGTTATAAAGTGTCCAGCCAGACTATAATTAAATGGGGAAGAGGAGCAAGCACAATCAGGTGATTTGGCTTTAAAATCATCAATTTGGAAGTCACGCAATACCCGTTTTTATTGAAAATGGAAGTTGCAATTGGTTTAGTGTAGGAATACACTCAACCAATTGCATGTTGAAGACGATCACTTAACGATTTGCAAAGAATATGATCGCTATATATGTACGATTCATCACGGAAAATGCTAGCAATATATGAATTCATACGATTATTTTTAATTCTTGCGAGTACGAGATTCTAGCTTTTAACCAATAATAAACGAATTATTTACTGTAACCAAACGAGTTTAACTAATATTCTAGATTTAGTTACAATTGATTCTCAATTCTCAAAAAATGAAACAACGGCAGTAGAATAGCGAAAGAACAAAGGAGTAGGTAATATTTACGTATACAATATAAATATTTTTTGCTATAAAGCATTATTCATTCTTCAGATAAACAATTAGGAATAGAGATAAGTTCATATTCTGCAAAACACTCTTCTTCCACTAGCAGGGAGGAAAACGGGAGAAAATCGATAGCAGCACAACATTCCATTCTTCCTTCAGGTTGACTCGACTCATATTGGAGTGCAGACCCAATTTTTTAATCAAAAAGTTTAGATTCGTTAAATTCTCGCATTTCGGGAAAAGCACAAAAAATCTACACGAATGTATCTTAAAATAAAAGCATAAAAGGTTTCCAAAAGGCTTGTTTGAATTCTTGTTGATGTGTAAAGCAATTTCAAAACGTCCGTTATCTACTCGCAACTTTTCAAAAATGAATCCCAAAATAGTTGTATAAAATAGGAAACTAAATGATTCATGGTTTATCACGAAAACCTTACGATATGACATTTACTTACGTAACAACAGCAGTAGAATAACGAAGGAACAAAGAAAAAGATTACATAAATCAAAATCCAGGGACAAGACAAAAGCAAGAACACATGAACACGGTAACAAATTGTAGAGATTCGTTCGCAAATCTTCCTTCAGGTTACCTCTACTCATATTTGAGTGCAGGTCCATTTTTTTCTATCAAACACTTTATGTTCGTTAACTTCTCGCATTTCTCGGAAAATCACTAAAAGGCTTTCTTAAAGTAGTCCAATATATTTTCAAAATTCATGTTTGAATTTGTGTTGAATTGATGCGTAAATCAATAGCAAAACGACCGTAATCTACTCTGAACTATGCAAAAATGAAAAAGGCATTTCAGGACCTAGACATTTTCTAAAATCACCTCTAATATGCGATTGTTCCGCCTTTTGTTTACAGTCCCTCCGGTAATGTCGTTACCGACGATCTTGCGATAATTTAAAATGAATTTCTACGGACGATGGTCTGCAATGGTCCGAAATGTCGAGAACTACAGCGTGTTAACTGGAATTTAAAATCCAAGACCGTTATGGACGCTTTTGAAGATTACGCAAGAGTGTGAGTTAAGAGAGAGAGAGAGAGAGAGAGAGAGAGAGAGAGAGAGAGAGACGGGCAAAGAACCGGAACTTGAGTTTTTATGAGATTTGGTAAGATCCGTTCGATCAAAAGTGCGGAGTCGTGTTAACAAACTACGCACTTGTGTTGACCTAAGTCTGTATTTGAAGATAAAGAAAACAGTAGAGCCTAACTACATTACATGACAAATTGGTTGTTTTACCTGCAGACAAAGCTTCTAATAACATCTTTTTTTTGTATATAAATCACATTATTACAACTGCCTCATCAAAGAACTAGGCAGTAACCCCATTAAACATGGTAGTGGTGCATACAAAAAAGTTTCATTTGACAAAGATGAAATCATTTTCAATCACAGGTCATTCATGCCTTCCTTGAATATCGATACTAATGATAAGAATCAAGACCTGTCATACTTATATTTGGTACCCTGATTGCAAAAAATCGAAACAAGGAAAGATACATCGCAGGATCTTCATCTTGCTCAACTACTGAATTGTCTAGAACTAACTAATATTTTGTCTGTTGCCAAAGACAGGCATCAAGCATACTGTGAAACTATTCATGCCATAAGTGACATAAATCACATGTGGATACTTAAAAATTCGAATGTTTTATTGGCCCGTTCATTTTCTCAAATACATTCCCTGAAAACATTTGATTTTCCACACTCTATACAACGCTCCCTGCTGATAAACTAAAATCACGAATCAAATGTATCATTCAAATTTAAAAGCCTTTGCCGATTAATAAAATATGTTGTATTAGGTTATAAATCCACATTTTTTTCAAAACCAATTTAAAAGGAAAAGTATGCTACGATGAAAAGCAGGTGTGCAGTATGCTTGATTTTCTAATTGATGGAATATTTGTAACATTTTGAGGGGTTATTTATCAACAGCAAGTTATCATAAGCATGGGCACCAATTGTGCTCCTCTACTCGCAGACTTGTTTTTATATTCTTAAGAGACTGAATATCTTCAGGAACTCGTAAGAGAGCATGAAATAAAAGATTCTAGATCATTCAATCTCACAAATAGATATATTGATGATGTTCTTTTATATCAATAATGCATCTTTTGCTAAATGGATCCCATTAATATATCCGCCAGAACTAGAGATAAAGGAAAGGACAAAACCCAATAGATCTACATCTTTTTTTGGACTAAGATCTCGAATTTGACGAAAATGGTCATCTCAGTACTAATATTTACGACAAAACGGGCGATTTTAATGTCAAATTATCAATTTTCCTTACTTGGACAGTAATATTCCAGCTTCTCCTAATAACGGAGTGTATGTTTCACAATTTATTCGTAACGCGAGAGCTAGCACAAATTATACAGACTTTCGCATTAGACATAGTTATCTCTGTGACTGCCTTATTAATCAAGGCTTTAAAAAATTCCGTTTCATACGAATTAAAAAAGTTATTTAATAGATATCAGTCCTTTGTGGAAAAATTTGAAGTTTCGGTCCGAACTCTGATTCAAGATTGTTTTTTTTTTAACCTAGTACTGGGATAATCGTTTCTTTCACCTGTTTACGACCTTTCAATAGCAATTGCTGTTGAGTTGCTAGCGGACACTACCGCAATGGAAGGGGAGGTTCGGCATCCCATTT
Organism: Modiolus philippinarum; assembly: GCA_002080025.1. NCBI lineage: Eukaryota > Metazoa > Mollusca > Bivalvia > Mytilida > Modiolidae > Modiolus > Modiolus philippinarum. Next base: position 7,519 of record MJUU01027355.1, read on the forward strand.
AACCAGTTTAACCCACACCCACCATTTCTTTTGAAATGCTTGTACAAAATCAGGACCATTGCGGTCGAAAATTTTTCCGATGGTTTCCACCTGATTTGTCTTTGTCTGTTGGACTTCGACTCTAAGCAACTCTGTTCGGTAATTTTGTTATTACACCCATTCATGAAACAATCGTATAAAATAGCAAACCAACTGATTCATGTTTTATCCCGAATACCTTGCGATATGTTGAGACGGGTTAACAATTACTTACAATATAAGAGATTGGTTTTCAAATCTATTACGAATTATCAATCGTTACAGATTCGAGACTTACGTGTGAAAAAAAAATGGAATTTAAATATTGTTATTGCCTTTACCCACCTTCACGTAAACGATTTTTTCTTCTGCGCCAGTATGAGAAGAAGTTGGATGCTTTCTACAATATCATCTTATTTATCTTAAATATATCTCGTGTCTTCGTCTCTCACAATAATTTGAAAACAGTAAAATGTTTTATTTGATACATCAATGTTACGCACTAAAAACGGAGAACGCAGTTACACTTAATTAGTAGTAGGGAAAGACAAAACATATTTTGTTAAGAACCACACTGAGTCAAACAAGAAGTACACAACCAAAATGTTTGAATATTTAATAGACAAATATGACAATCGTGATGACTTTAACTTTCTGAGCAGCAATATACCTACCCCTACAGCCTATGGAGTGTACATTTCACCGTTGATTCGTTACTGTCAAGCATGTAGTGTATGCAGTGATTTTTTTTGGAAAAAACACTGTCCTAAAAGCTGCTTGGTCAGGGATTTGTTCATCCTTTGTTACTCTCATCCCTTCAGATATTCTATGGCCGTCACCATGACATCATTGACAGATATGACGTTTCTTTGTCCCAAATGAAAACGGACATTTTAAGCTAGATTTCACGTCTTCACAGATTTGACATATCCGGATTTGACTCAACCCTGGATTGACTCACTGATAGTGTGGCGGTTGCTGCTAGCGGGGCAGGACATGCTTACCCTTCCGGAGCACCCGATGTCACTCCCTGTTTTAATGGGAGTTCACACTATGAGTGCCTCAGTTCTTAATATCGTCTTTTTATTTCCGTGCATTGTGGCTGTCTCATGTCCTTGTTTTGTCTTTGTTTTTCTCTGTTGCCGTTTTTGCCATGTCTTTGGAATTCTTGTAACAACGTAATGGTTTTAGCTCATCTGACCCAAAGGGTCAGTGTGAGCTATTGCAATCACTTGGCGTCCGTCGTTTTTATCTTATTCTCTGAAACCACTGAGGCAAATTCAACCAAACTTTACAGAAATGATGTACTAAAGGTCCTTAAGTACAATGGCTCATTTCGTTCCGATCCGAGGAAGACATGGCTGCCCGTGCTGAACTTAGGTTTAACATTGGACCCTTTGGGAAAAATCACATTTTCATCTTTTCCTCTGAAACCACTAAAGCAAATTTAACCAAGCTTAACAGGAATGATGTACTAAAGGTCCATAACAAAGATTGCTCATTTTGTTCCGATCCGATAAAAAACATGGCCGCCAGCGCGGAACTTCGGTTTAACATTGGACCTTATGGGAAAAATCACATTTTCATCTTCTCCTCTGAAACTACTGAAGCAAATTGAACCAAACATTACAGTAATGATGTACTAAAGGTCCATAACAAAGATAAGTCATTTCGTTCTGATCCTAAAAACATGGCCGCCAGGGCGGAACTTATGTTTAACATTGGACCCTATCGGAAAAATTTTCTCTGAAACCACTAAGGCAATTTCAAACAAACTTTACAGGAATGATGTATTAAAGGTCCATAACAAAGATTGGTCATTTTGTTCCAATTCGATAAAAAACATGGCCACCAGGGTCGAACATATTTTAAGATTGGACCCTATGGGAAAATCACATTTCCTCTGAAACAACTGAAGCAAATTCAACCAAAAAGCAAGCTGAAGTAAATGTATAGAAGGTCCCTTGCAAAAATTACTCATTTCAATAGGTGCCAATAGATGACATGGCTATACATTAGAACCGATTGGTAAAAAACATAATTTTTGCTCATGCATGGCATAGTAGCATTTTGTCAGGTTAGCGATAAAGGCTCAGTCTCTGAGGATCTAGTTTTTTTATAGTAGGATATGTCTTGTCTACTTAAATGTGCATTTTATGACTGAATGAGGTTATATAGTCTAACATTTATATGAGTTAATGATACTCCCAAAGAAAAGTTATTGCCGTTAGAGTAACTAAATCTAAAATTAAGAAATAATTCATGGCAGGTATATGGTTATTGGAAATTTAACCATGGGCTGGGCCTTTATATTCGAATTTAACCCAGAGAGTTAGCGAGGGGTTAAATTCACGAATATAAAGGCCCAGCTCATGGTTAAATGACAATAACCATATACCTGCCATGAATTTTTTCGATTCTAATATGACAGAAAATGGAATTTTTCGTTCTGAAGCGACATAAGAGAAGGCGGATTTCCCACCTCCATTGCTGTGTGTTTCTATGACGTCACAATACACAATCTGACGTTTTAAAGCAGATGCAAGTTCAAAATTCAAATCGAAAGCAAAACAATGCACATTTACGTGTCTGAATGGTGTGATTTAATTAAAAACTGTTCTGAACCTTCATTTCCTTCATAAACTAAAACCAAAAAAAAAAAAATTAAAAGCATTGTTAGTTTTCATCCCGTTTATTCATATTTTGATACCATTTGCGCATGTGCGAAATATATGGTTATCGAGTATTAAACTGGTTGACGATTTACCAGAGCCATGTTAGAATATTTGTAGAAACTCTTCAAGTTATGTTTTTATTTACGACTATTTCTGACTATCATGGAACCTAAAACGAAATTCAAGGAGTTACAACTATGGCATGGAATATGATTTACATGTACACGATGTATAAATTGTATAAAATGTGAATTTTGGGATATATTGACCTGCAAATTTTACACACATACAAATCTCTCACTGATACTGTCGGTGTCTGCTGAAATATATGATGATTATCTTGCTAGTGCCAAAACCAAGTCCGACTGTCCCGAGTTCCCGTTGTTAACGTCCATCCTTTGTCTTATTTTTGTTTTTCTTGTGTAGTTCCCGTGTAGATTGTAAAATGTAATTGTAATTTTCAGCCATCGTACATGTTTGCTGTTATCCCCTTTTTATTTAATTTATGACAACAAAACAGGATATTTGCCAATTGTGTAAGAACTTCTACATCTTTTACCTGCGCTTCACTCAGGATAAACGGGATTTCCTGTATATATGCCAGATATACCTGATATTTAACACTGAATCGTGTAAAAACCTATTACTATGGTTTCAAACAAAAATGATCACTATGTCCGACTCGATTTGATAGATATATTAGATGTATTTTAACATGCAATGACTTGATGATTTCTTCATTTCCGTTTACATGATATGGCAATTACAACAGCAATAGCGTTCATGCAACTAATTTGTAAAAGGTGGTGTTGTTACATGTTAAATGTCACCATTTTGCAATTCTGATCATTTATCCATTTCCGTATTACTGTTAGTTTGCTGCTTTTCAGTAAAATTGTGACAAATACTATCAATACAATCTAAAAACATTACAGCTGTTCACTTGTCATATTTTAACACAATTAACATACGTTACATAATAAGGGTGGAACTTGATATGCAACTCATCGGATTTCACTTTTAGTACGAACAGAGGCTTACAATAAGATGACCGTAATTTAACCTCCGGTATAACGACTAGAAAGGTGGACGCTAGGACGCAAAATGTGGATGATAAGCCGAATGACTGTCAGCTTTATTCACAATTGCATCAATGTCAACACATGGATCAATAGCAAGATTTTTCCAGGGGCAAACGCGTTGTAATTTTTAATCCAAAAATTTCTGAATCAACTCGGGTAAATGGAACTTAACCTGATTACAGTAGCATTAAGGTGGTTCCCGAAAATTATGTTGATCACTTTTCTACTGCTTCCAAGAATGCAACCGCTTCTTCGAATCTTATGATAAAATGTAATCAAATATCCTCTCTTCTGAAGCTGATTCGGCAATCAGAAACATAACTAGTAAGACAATGCATAGTTGGACCCCTTTATTGTTATCTAGACCGTTTTCTATATTCCTTTAAAATGACCACCATCTTGAAAAATTAGACCACTCGGTTTATAACTTTTAAATATCAAAAATTCAGATTTTCGTATTAAAAATGCGGTTCCAGGTTTAAAGTAAGGAATCGTGATGGATGCAACGAAATAGCGTCGTTCTAGAATCGTTGCGGCAATATATCGTTGCATTTTACAATATTTTTTGTTGTAATTGAGAAATAAGTAATTTTAGATAACATTCACAATTTACATTGTGCCAATTAAATGACTTATTTCTGCTGAAAACTAATGTTTTAACGGAGAAAGAAGTTGGAAACGATGCGGAATGGTCCTTTTGATTGTTAAACATTACTGTCTGCTAGTTATCCAAAAATACCACATTGACAAAATATGTCATCCTTTTTTTTTGCAAACAATGGTATCTGCAATGGTATCAAAATATCGAAATAGAACACAAAATTAGAAAGAACACTTACATATTTTACAATAAATAGTGTATTCAATTATATTGTGCACTTTTTTAATCAAAGGCAGATACAAAGATATCCTTAAAAATTTGCAATACTGAGTAAGAACAAAATTTATGTCGATTTTACAATCCAATGTGTATCAAGGCTTCATATTGAAATACCAGAAAAACATGTACATGTTTCATATGGATGGTCTAACTCGTTGTCATAGATAATACATGTCAATGCCAAAATAATCAGGAAGGTTATTGGAATGGAAACAGCAAAAGGCAGAAAACAGAAAGTGCAGAATTGGATTCTTGTGTCATTAATTCAAAAATAGCACATGTTGCCATGACAATAGCAAAAATGCAGCAAAATTAAAAAAAAGATGGAGAATTATTTTACTTTTAACAACAACAGCCATGATAAAGCATAGATTCTTACTTTGAGACCTTGCGTAACTTCTATGAGTGCATCTAAACACAACCACCACTTATTAATCATGCATCTTGTGAGGATGAAACACTAGTATAAATTGTTGGAAATATTGACATGAACCCAGAAAAATAACAGAATTTCTACACTTGAAATGTTTACTTATCAATTTCAAATATAGAACAAAATATCATTTTTTTATTATTTAAGCCCGAAAAATGGAGAACTTTAAGTATCTCTTTAGTGTTCTGTTTTCACGTTTATATATATATATATATGTCATAATTTTCAATTTATTTCAGACAGAAAGTGGTGATTAACATCCTATATCGATTGAAATATCCACTTTTCAAATCTTTGTATCGACGAAATATAAGCAAATTAGTACGTCAATCACTTTATTTAAACGACGATTCCCTAATAACTCATTAGCTAGGCTATAAAATAGCCTAGCTATATAGATAGTTCTTGGGGGGAAAGTGAGGAGTACGCTTGTGCAGTGAGGCTATTCCATAGCCTAGCATATCGTTTTTATTTCATAAAAACCATTATCCGATTTATATCATCCACTTATGATTATAAAGTCCCCTCGTGTTTTCTAGTTGAAAGAAAAAGGGACAAAGTGTTCCGATCATTGTTTTTGTCGAAAATGTGAAGAAATGTAGGTACTAAAGAGAAATTTAAAGATTCCCAAATACAATTTTAAGGTATTTTGAGTATTTTTGTATTTGTAATTATATTTTTATATTAATGTTTCCACAAATTGGAATGTCGTATGAATTTCTAAATAATAACACCAGTTGTTCTTTTCATTTTCGATGTCATAAAATCACAAAAAAGGTCAAAATTGACCCTGTAAATTGTGAACATTAAAATATGTTATACCTTTTTAGATGTGGATATATAATATTCCTGAACCCCTTGAAATTCCATGTATTCTTCTACAAGTTTGTCACAGTAACGTCGAAAACAATAAACATTTAACCATCTTCACTCCGCTTCAGGGCGGGTTTAATCAAAGGCTTTGGTCGCAACGTACAATTCAAGGTTTCTAAATGCCCTTGTTGTTCATAAAAAACCCATGAAAACTTTTCGTGTTTTCAGCCCATTAATGCGGGATCGTCTACAAACATAAAATTAACTTACAACGTGTTATTACAATCACTGTTATCCGTTGCCCGGCAGAAGTACTAGTGTTGGACAATTATAACATATTGACAACTCAGGGCAATCATCAAGTTGATTGTAAGAAAACTTGTCATTCTAAAATAGTGAGATGTGGGAACTATAAACAGGTGGTCAGATTAACTTTCGAAAATAAAAAAAAAACCAAAAAAAAAAAAAATAATAATAATAATAATAATAATAAAATGCCAAAATTTTGAGGTATAGTTTATCCATATGAAAAATGCTCTCACGATCAGGTACATTATTAAAATGCTCTCACGATCACGTAATTATAACTGCAATATATAGACTCTTTTTTTGTGTCATTAATTCAAATGAAATATTTTCCATTATGTTATTTAGTAATATGGTATTAAGGTAGCTTTTATTACGAAGCAGACAGTATATATATCTTTATGAAAATTAAGACAAAAAAAGACAGATGAGCGATAATGCACACTGTCAAAACTAATGAGGTCCAAGCTATCTATGACAAATGCATAAAAAAATATAACTGGACACGCCTACAATGGCAGCAGAAAAAAATGCAGTTTCGTGCCACAATGTACCAAGGAACTGCACATTCAAGAAAAAAAAACACAAATAAAAAAAGACAAACGAAAACACGGATAGCAACTCGGGACAGACTAACTTTGTACCGGCACTAGCAAAAGCTAGCGGTAGGGTTAAACCGGTTTATGGGTACCCAAACCTCTCCTTTTTCTGTCCCGTTACCATATAGTATAATAAACATACGAATAAAACCCCAAAACAGGTATACTGCCAACTCCATGACCACAATCTTAAAAATGAAAATGGACAAAACGTAATTTTGAAAGATATATCAAGGAGTGCTCGCCGCTAAACTTCCGGCATGTAATAAAATGGATAACAAGAAACTATGACTGCATATTACAATAACATGCCACAATTTGCCAGCGAACTACAAAGGAAAACACAAATAAGATAAAAGACAAACGTAAACAACGATTGGAACTCGGGACAGCCGGACTTCGTACCTGCAAAGTATACAAAACATTTTTATCCCTTCAAAAGTCTGTTTTCTTTTTCAGTCCTTGATTATTTTACACGACGACGACGACAATGTCTAATGCGACATCTGATGATGATACAGATGAATATGAAGCTTCTCAAGAAGTTCTGATCTTTGCAGGTTTCATTATCATATTAATGATCCTTTTAGCAGTTGTTGGAAATACATTAACAATCCTGTCCTTCATACGAGACAAAGAATTACGATCTGTCTACAATGTCTATCTGGTAAACCTTGCTGTGGCGGACTTGATGATTGCTAGTATTAGTATGGCAATTTATCTGACGTATACTCTACGACGTAATGTTTGGCTGTATGGGTATCATTTCTGTAAAGTCTACTTGTGTGTTGATTTTGTTGCCTGTTCTACAACAGTAATAACAATGAACATTATTAGTTATGATCGACTTATGCTTCTGAGAAAGGGTGCCGCGTATTACATGGATCAACATATGAGAAAGGCACATTTGAAGATTGCAGTTGCATGGTTAATTGCATTTTTGTTATACGGTCCTGCTATTATTGGTTGGGATCACTGGAGTGGAGTTAATATTGTAGAAGACGAAGATTGTGATGTCCAATTTGCCAACAATAACATTTTCACAACGACAACAGCTGTACTGGAGTTTCTCCTCCCTCTCATCTGCCTTGGAATTCTAAACTGTTTAGTTATCATCGAAATCAGGAGATTACGTCACAACAAGGTTAATAATATTATTCAAGTAGCTACCATTCAAAATTCACATTCACTAACAACTGCTAATGACAATGCAATTCAGTCAGACAAAGTCAAAAACAATTCTACAAAGAGAGCCCGTAAGGCTGCAAGGTCTCTATCTATATTGGTACTAGCATTTGTAATCACTTGGGCTCCATATACTATACTGACCGTTGTTATATCTTTCTGTGAAGACTGTATAAGCGTCCCTGTTTACGAGACATTTACATGGATTCTGTGGTTTAAATCAGCATTTAATCCATTCTTATATGCATTCGGCAGTGTCAGATTTCGTGATAATTTCTTATTTTTTCTTAGTTGTGGGAAAAGACAAATCCGAAAATAAATTAATGGCATTACAGTATATGGCTTGAACAATCATAAAGGTGTTTAGGTAATTGTTCGAATGAAGAACTTAATGTTGAACTAAAGACACAGACAGGGCAATGCTTCATGGATATATAATTTTGCATTACATTTTAATAAATGCTGAAAAACGAAATAAATGTACAGGATACTTGTTAAAATAGACAAATAAAAGATAGAAACATAATGTAACCAAGTAGTTCACAAATGATTCCTGAAGTGATCAATATAACTAAACTTCTTCTGAAAACAAGTGTCAATCAGAATGGTGTAACTGTAATATATTATATAAGAATGTAAGATGTCAAAAATCTAACAATGAAGCACTCAAAATAAATGTTAATCTTTGCTAAAAAAAGAAATAAGTGCTCCTGTGTCAATAGAGTATAATAGTCTACATACTGCCACACACGTACTGTTGGACATGAACTCATGTTGAGAAATATGTATTTATGTTACAAGAAATCACAAAATACCAAAGTTGGAAATACTTAGATTTATTCAGATGACAAACCATACAGTTTATTCTCTTAATCACCTTTATTTGAAAACTTAAAATCAAATCATATGACAAAGCTCATAGAGAAAAAAATATCAGACTCTTACAAACACATGTAAAGGCATTGCAACCTAAATAAAACAGCAATACAAAAGTGTCGTGCTTCCTCAATGACAAACGTTTCAATTGTAAGAAAATAGTTTGAGAAGTAAATAAATTTGTGAAGTTATCAACTATATACAATGTTATGAATAACAAATTTACTGTGAATTTACTTTCTGATATGGCCATTTCGACGACTTATGTCTCTTTAGTGCAGATAAAATCGAAACATTCGAAAAATGTATAGAAGCTGATAGATAAAAAAAATAATCAAAATGATAAAAATTTAAAGCCAAAATCAGCCTAGGAGAGACTACTGGGTTGGTAAATACTTCCGAGTACTAACAGTTCACCAACAATGGCATCGACCCAGTGGTAGTAAACTACAAGTAACTTTGAATTTACTCTCTGCATATGGTCATTTCGACCACTTTTGTCTCTTCAGTGCAGATAAAATCAAAACATTTGAAATCCAAAAAACTTAAGATGTATAAAAGCTATAGAAAACAAATAAACAAAAGAATCCTAACTGAAAGCCAAAGTTATAACCTTTTTTTCCGATAACTACAATGAATTCCAGTCAAACCGGTATTAGGACCGTCTTGGATTTACTTAAATTCGGTTGAACCCTCCATTACTTTTGATATGCCTGTACCAAGGGAAAAAAGGGAAAATGGCAGTCGTGTAGTTACATGCAGTTACATGAAAAAATCATTTATTTGTCCAGATGCAACTCCAAAAACTTTGTGTATATTCTGCCTGATTTAGAAGACAAATCACTAACCTGTACCATTTCAAACGGGAACAAATGCATATTTGATTTTTTTTTTTTCAAATTTCACTATACATAATTTAGCAATGAAAGGTTTTGGTATAAATGCACATGAAACAGATGTACTACAATAAATGGTCAAATCAAGCAATTGAACAACTCTTTTATTGTTGGTCTTCATCTTGAAGTCACCATGAAATCTGAAACAAATTTCAAAACAGGTTTGCAAAAAAAATTTGTATCGCATAATTCTGAAATTAAGGGAATATAAGAACATATAAGAGGTATCGACCCCGTCCTGCAACGTAACATCAAAATCTGTCCCTCTAAAGAATACATATTATAATAGGTAAATGATTTAGATCTGCTTAAAAATGTGAAAATCTTAAATACTTAAAATCTTAAAGATCTTAGTTTGTTGAAAGACGATACCTCACTATAAGCTTTCAACATACTTTCCCAAGTTTTAGGGCAGCAAAAATTTTGCATCGTGAATTTGGACCAGTGGAGATCAGATGATTTTCGAATAAGTATTTTTCCTTACTAAAGTGCGCAAAATGTGCATTTCAACACAGCAAAAATGGTTTTCACAGTACAATATTGTGTTAAATCCAAAACAGGCATGAAACGTACCAAATATATTACTTGAATTTGCTTTGCTGTGGTGATTACTTTTGCAGTATCAATAACATGTGACAGTTTATGACATTAAAAATTATTAAAAACTAAAAGCACAGATTTTTCTATATTGGCTGTATATTAATTACATTCCTGGCAAGAGAACTTTTAAATTGAAAATATTGTATGGTTTCAGATAATATTTTTGTACAAACATTGACTAAAGTAGATTTTAAATTGTTGAATATTGCATTTTTTTAATACTGTAGTGATTGTTATTAATATCTAAGTGTCAATGAACTGGTATTGTATAATATCTTGTGTCAAGTGTCAACATTATAGGCTCTGCAATTTTGTGCTGTTATATTGCTATGAAAATCATTTTCCTCATGTTTCCTGAGTAGACATCTCCAGCGGACGTATTTCAGGTTTATAATATTAAGAGTTTAAAATTTATATTTTATTAGAACATCAAGCAAAAAAGTTTGATAGGTCAGTGTACCCGTTTTTTTAGATGTGAGACATGAAATATTGGTGGGAAACCTACTTTTCGAGACTTTTCATTCAGTTTCCAATAAGGCAATAAACCTTTCAAACGAAACGAAACAAAGACAGTAGAAAACCATCAAACAAAGGCATGACAAAAACAAAAACACAGTAAACAACGGACAGAAATAAAAAAGCAACATTCAAAACCAAGGCATTCACAGTGTGAACTCTTATGAAACTGAGCACCTTATGAAACATAAGGTGCTCTGGAAGTGTAATCTAGGAAAAAGTCGAAGTCGGTAAGTCAAATCAGGGAAGACGTGAATCTAGCTGAAAATGGCCGCTTTCATTTGAGACACTGGCGTGTCATATATATATATCAATGATGTCATGGTGACGGCCATGAAATTTCTTGAGGGATGAAATTAACAAAGGCTGAAGAAATCCCTGACTTAGCAGCTTTTGGGACAGTGTTTTAGCTCTGTTCAAAAAATCACTGTACAAACTACATGCTCGACCGTAACCAATCAACTTTGAAATAAACACTCAATTATAGGTTGGAGAGGAATGTATATTGTTAAGAAGAGATACCGGTATTGAGAATTTCATCCAATTTTGTCAAAAATCATAAATATATGAAGGCCTCATGGTGACTCCAAGGTGAAGAACGACAATAAAAGCGTTGTTCCATTGCTTTGTTTTGCCATGTATTTGTAGAGATTTTTGCCTCACGTGTATTTACTCCATATCCTTCATTGCTTATGTTATCTTAGTTTGAAAAGAAACGTGTGTGTCAGTGTAATAATTTTCTATTGCATTATGATTGATAAACTGAGAGTTCCGAGTGTAATTATGAGAGGCAATTCGTCGGAAATTTAAATTTATGCTGTGAAAAAAAAGTTTAAAATTTTTAATTTCTACATTAACGTCACTATAATAGCTTATACAGATAGACAGAAACATATGTAAATAACAAACCCATATTAATGGGTAATGAAGCTGAGTGTGACATAAGGTGCTCTGGAAAATTTTTTAGTTTGTACAGTGATTTTTTGAACAGAGCTAAAACACTGTCCCAAAAGCTGCTAAGTCAGGGATTTCTTCAGAACATGGATGTGGCGTTGCTCGACATCTAGCAATGAATTCCGCTCAACCCGGTGCTAGCGGCCGTCTTGAGGTATGAGGTATGAGCTAAACCCTTTGTTGAAGGCGTCATGGTGAATTCAAGATGAAGGACAACAATAAAAGCGTTGTTCCATTGCTTTGCTGTGCATTTGTGATTGTATAGACTTTGTGTAATGTCTCTAACATTCCACTTGTTGAGTGCCTTGTGTTTGTCTGTATGTTATTACTGTACATTACCTTTGGACACGGGTAACGGAAGCCAGTGCTTGTAAAAACACTTTACCTGTTTAAATCAAGTTTGTTGACAATCCCACGTCTATAACGAAAGGAAAGATACATAGATATATTTCTTTGTTCGACATTTTTTGCAATGAATTCCACTCAATTCGGTGCTAGGAGTCGCCTTGGACATACTATGAAGTATTATCAAAGCTCATTGTTGGAGGCCTCATGAAGGACAACAAGGAAGGCGTTGTTACATTGCTTGATTACACTGTTGATTTGTAGAGACTTTTAATCCCATGTATTTTTACTCCATATTCTTTCATTGTTTACTGGTATCTATTATCTGAAGCCAACCAAACTCTTATATTATAGATATAAAAGTAAAAAAAATGTGTGTATTTAATATTAGAAGCGTAATGGCTATTGACAATACAACGAAGTTAGAAAATTTGTATTTGTCCATCTTTATTGTATAAAATACTATTATTTAATGCCCTGGTAAAGTCGATCTTTAATAAAAACAAGAGACTCTTAAGAGTCTTCATCATCCTTCCCGCCTCCAGAACACTTCCGCAAACGACATATACGGTTGACCAGGATATATAAAAAAATGACTCTCCCAACGTTTCAAAGCCAATAACTTTTTTTAAGTTTTCACATGAAATTAAAAGGATAATAAAACATCCATTACTTTTGCTCTTTCCAAGTTGGTTTTCAAAACAGAGTGATAATTACACAAATAAATAAACCAGACGTAAAACAAAACTACAGAAACATCGTCACTGATATTTCATGATATATCAAGTTTGGTGTTGTTTTCTAGAAGAAATCTTTGCTAACATTTCCCTTAGGGTCCAAATGTTAATGTAAGTTCTCCGCTAGCGGCTATGTTTGATGGTAGATTGGCATTAAAATATAACACTTGCTCATCACCTGATATATGTTTTATTCCAATCACTGATTGTCTAGAAATACATCTATGTATCCAAAGCGTCCGATATTTCGCGTTTTGGCTGATGGATGGGCGTCAAAGTAATTACACTTAGTCAGCATTCACACACAAGTATCATTCATGAAATGTTTATTTTAAATCCATTCAGTGGTTTTCTTAAAGATGACCTTTGTATTCATTTCCTCTTAGGGTCAAATGTAAAACTTAGTTCACCACTGACAGAAATTCTGGATGACGGATCGGCACCAAAGTAACAACACTTGGTCAGCACCTCACAAATATTATTCATGCCATGTTTGGTTTTAATCCATTTAACAATTCTCGAGAAAAAGATATTTGTATGCATTTTCAATAAGTCCAAAATTGGCTGACGGATCGGCACCAAAGTAACAGCACTTAGTCAGTATTCAAAAGTATCATTCTTGCAATGTTTAGTTTAAGGAGGTTTGCTCCTCACATTTTGGGATTTCTGTCAGATTTTCGGAATCCTCGGGTTTTATCCATTTAAAAGCATTATAATTTTTTGTCCATTGTCATCCTTATTTTTTTCCATAATTTCATTTTATACATCTTTGTGAACATTCTGTAAAAAATTCATTGAATTCTATTTATTCTGTCTCATTTATTCATAGTCAAACCTTGCTAATTTTAATCCTATGAAAAATCAGAGGAGTTCAGTTTCCCGCCAAATTTTCAGTCACTTAAAACTCAAAAACGAGATCATCAACCTATAAATTTTTTTTCACTTAGATTACTTCTTTTTTAATTTTCGAAGTACAAATCATGTTTATTTGAAATTCTATTTGTTTTCAAATGGAGTAGCGAACCCCTTTAAATTCATTCAGTGGTTCTCTAAAAGATTATCTTTGTATTTATTTCTGCCTAGGGCCCAGTGTAAAACTTAGTTCACCACTGACGGGCATGTTGAATGACGGATCGGCACCAAAGTAACAACACTTGGTCAGCTTCTCACAAACAACTTTATTTCCTCATAAGGCCCAATGTTAAACTTAGTTCGCCACTAACGACCATGTTGGAATGAAGGACTGGCACCAAGTAACAACACTAAGTCAGTATCCACAAGTATCATTCATGCAAATGAGGTAATAAAATTTTACCAAACAGAGTGGTCAAGAGCCAAAGTCCATAAGACAAAAAGAAACATCAGATGAAAACCACCGGCAAAATTATCGACCGCAATTCTTCGTTTAAAGCCATGCAGCGGTTCACTAATACACCGGCAAACGAATACCGAAGCGAGGAAAGGGGGATACTAAAATCATAAATCCAAAATCACGATAATTCATATCCAACACGAATTGAGATAGTATGACAAAGACAAAACAAATAAAACAAAAAAGAAACAAGAACTTACGTCTGATTGGTTGATATTAGAAAACAGATAATACATTTATTAGCACGCCAAAACCACAAAAATGCAGAAAAAACTGTATTAACAGATAATGTTATGTTATCTTGAGATAAAACATCATTACCATATAGATTGCATAGAGACCTATGTATAAAATATTTAAAAGTACTTATCAGGAGGTAATGAGGAAACCTGATAATACATGTCTGATAATGTGCGCCAAAACCACAAAAATTCAGATAAGATAGCATTACCTGAGATAATGCTATTTTATCTCATTTTTGTGGCTTTGGCGTGCCATAAAGAACGCCACATAACTAAATCACTAGCAAAGTGTGAACAAAGTGTGAACCCCTATAAAATCTGAGGTATCATCAGTTGCTCCAGAAAGCGAAAATATATTTTTTATTAAGTATAAAAATAATGATTATTTTGTAATTTTCAGGAAATTTTTTATCACTCAGAATGTAAATTTACAGAAATTATTTCTTCATTGTTTTTAAAAGAATCTTAAACTGGTCTTTTTATGTTAAGAAAAAGTCATAAATAGAGCAATATCATGTTCAAATGTACTATATACAAAAGGTAACTTTATATATTTTTACTTATATAGCTACAAAGCAATATTGCAATTGATCTTTTCAATTTGTCATTATAAGTGCAAACAAGATTTTGATGACAGAAATATTGAAAAATCGGAGTTTTCGGATTCTAGAATTTAATATATTTTTCCGATTGGATGACAAGTATGTCTATGTGTTCCAGATATTGGCCAAAGACTACTGAGATATGTTTAAAAAATATAATCATCTCATCAGGAAATTTTGCTGGTTTCTGTTGACTAAAAAATGGCAGTGGATTCGTGTTTAAACAAGTAAACAGCAAAGACTAACAAAATCTAAAAAAAAAAGTTGGAGGGGTGGCATAGGTAGGTCCTCCTACTTAAATACATATATGGCGCGCGCATGCACAAAATTTGAGTAATACAATTCTCTTTCAGATGTCTTGAATATGTCCATATATATGCTTTTAACATGCTGGTTAAGAATTTTTATGAATACAACGGCAAACTAATACCGATGCAAAAATGATGAAAGGGGAAATTCCGAAATCAAAAATTCAAAATCATGGCAATTCATATCCAACACGATTTGACAGCATGACAAAGGCAAAATAGATAAATAAACAAAAAATGAACAAGAACGCAAAAAAAACTAAAGCACTAGCAGTGCGAACCCTTACAAAAACTTGAGTTATATTGCCAACAGCCGGAAGACTGTTAGTGGCTCTCCTCAAACAATATGCATATACAAGGCATGAATATACAACACATGACAAATAAATAGAACGTTCACACGCAAAGAGAAAATCAAAGAATTTAAGCAATACAATTATATATACCAACACATGTTAGAACATTCATTTACTCTCACAAACGCAAAGACATTCACATAGCATATATACTAACAGTTAGAACCTTTCACTTTTAACTAAAAATTCAAACACCAAAGTGAACATTTTCAAATTTATCTCAGTTGAAAATTCATCATTTCCATATATCGGTAAATCAGACAGGTAATTACTACATTTTGATAAAAATAAATTTATTTGGGGCAGGGGTAATCATTATTTTCAAACACATTGAACCTTTCTTCTACATTTATTCAGGATATAGCTTATGGATAACTTTAAGCAATTAAATTACAATTATGTAAGATATATGCTCTAAGCCTAAAAAATTGACCGAATTAACAGTACAGTTAGGAAAATTCTAAAATGCTGAAGATTCCCATTTTTCACAAATATTGGCCTTAATCATAACTTAATTCCTTCTTTAGACATTAAAACAACACATTCTAATCTATCTTATCATTTTGTACATATAAAAAAGCATAGACATCTTTTATTCACTTATATACAAAAACGGGCAAAATCTTGGGAATTTTTGCAGTATTTATTCGGGGGGTAGGGGTGACATTTCCAGTATTTTCAAACCAAATGAACATTTCTTCTACATCTATACAGTGTTTTATTATAGATAATACATAACTTAAAGCAATTAAATCACATATTGTCTAATATATGCTCAAGTCTAAAAGATTTACCAATTTAATAGTTATTTTGGAAAATTCTAAAATGCGGAAAATTCCCATTTTTCATCAATTTCAGGCTAAATACTCGGTTTCAGTCTACAAACGTGTGTAAAAATGGCAAATTATGATATTATTCATGCAATGTTGACATATAAACAATAAAATTGGTGTGTTTTGACTATATATATGCGACAGTGGACAAAAACTTGCTAATTCTAGCAATAATTTATTGGGGTAGGGATAAGTTTTATTGATGTGTGATGTTTATATTACCTAAAAAATGCCATTTATTTGTAATTGTTGTAAAGCAAGTATAATATGCTTTCAGTTGATGCCTACTTTAATTGAAATGTGATTACTTTAAAATAATATTAGGCAAAAGAAAGACAAAATTTAGACAAAACGAAAATAATCAAAGGTCCATTTATTTGGTCTAATTGAAAATAAAACTTTGGTAAAAAACATTAAGATCATGTTAACATGCTTTATATTCAAGAAAATAGATTAAAAAAACTAGAACCAATTTTCAAAATGGGAAATTGAGATGCACTTCGGGTTCTATAGACCATAAAACTTACGCAATTCAATGAAAATATCATATTTTCGCGAATATTTCATAGGGGTAGGGGCACGTTTAATGACACTGAACGAAAAACCAAATTTTCGAAACTTTCGGTATTAGGGTCTAAAAAAGTACCCTGTTCCGCCAGTGCGTGCAGGTTATGCTCGTGTTAACATGTTTTATTTTGAAGAGGGGATGTAAGTGGCTTTAAAAAATGGCTGGAGTTCGCCGGAAGAAGGCCGGTCATTGCATGGGGTATTCCAGTCCATTGATTGAAAACAATTTTAACTCCGGTTTAAAGTTATTCGATGCGCTGTTTTACTATTTATTCTGATATTAAAAATCGATATTCTAACATCAAAAAATGAATCATAACATTGAAAAAGTAATCTAGTGAATTTAACAAAATCACATTTTTGATTCTGATTCTGATGCTGATACGTGTAGAATCCAATTATGGCTTACGGTGTGGGAGAGCACGTGTTACTGTCTTTTGTTCTGTAGGGCGGTCTTGAAAGCCTCTACAGAATCAGCACACACGACGTTGTTTGGTAGTTGGTTCCGATGGCTGATAGTCTCCACAAAGAATGAATGTTGGTACTGTGTTGTGTTGTAGTATGGTATTTTCAGTCACTTTGTGTTGGTTATGCAGTGCCTTTCTATCAAGTTTGAAGTTACGTGGTCTTTGAATGTCTTTGGTTTTATCTGGCGTTTAGGTTTGGCCTTTTCTATGAAACTTGAAGGTGGCAGTGCCGCTACCAACCCCTCAACCACCTTGTACAGCAGGATCAGGCGGAGGCTGTGGCGTCTGTCTTCCAGTGTGTCTAGTTCTAGTTGTTTCTGCATGTTGGTGATTGATCCTACTTCTCTGCTCCTGTAGTCTTGTTTTATGAAACGTATGCCCCTGTTTTGTATTCTTTCTAGCTTGTCAATATCCCCTTTTAGGTACGGGTTCCAGATTGTTGCGCCGTATTCTATTGTTGATCTCACCAGGGATATGTTCGCTGTCTTCCTGTACGATTCTGGTACGTTTTTTAAATTTCTTCTTAGGACCTAGAGTAGCATTGGCTTTTTTGCTGATGTTGTTAATGTGAATGCTCAATTTAAGGTCGTTTGAAATTTGGAGTCCTAGATATGGAGTGTCCTTTACTTCTTGGAGTATGTGGTTGTTACGACTGTAGAAGTGGGTTGATTTGTTGTTGATGGAGAGTATGTAGCACTTTTTGGCATTAAAACGCATGCCCAAGTTTTCGGCCCAGATTTCAAGCTGTTTCAAGTCTGTTTGTAGTTTGTGGTGGTCTTGCTCAGTTTTGATTGTTCTATAGAGCAGGCAATCATCCGCAAATAGTCCTACTGATGATGTTACACTGTCTGGGAGGTCATTGATGTGACAAAGGAATAAAATTGGTCCCAGAACAGTTCGTTGCGGTACTCCCGAGTCAACTGATGTTTCAGCTGATTTTTCTCCTTCTACTATTGTTCTCATGGATCTTTGGGTCAAAAAGTGTGTTAACCATTTATGTAAGTTTCCCTGTATTCCATACTGTTTGAGTTTGTGGAGTAACTTGTTGTGTGGAACGGTGTCGAAAGCTTTAGAGAAATCCAATATAGCAATGTCTATCTGGTGTCCAAGATCATGTTGTTTTAGGAAGTCATTGATGGTTGTAATGCGTTATGTCTCGCAGGAATGCCCTGATCTGAATCCATGATTTAGATGCGTCAGTATCTAATTAGTCTCCAGGTGTTTTAGCATGTGTCTGCATACAAAATGTTCTAAGATTTTGCTGGTAACTGATGTTACTGATACTGGTCTGTAATTCTCGGGTAGATGTTTGTCCCATTTCTTGAATATGCTTGATATATTTGCATTTCGTCAGTCTGTAGGTAGTTCTCCAGTGTCAAGGGAGTTTTGTAGTATTATTTGTAGTATTGGTGCCAGGTGGACTGCACATTCTTTTAGTATTCTGTTTGGTATGTTGTCTGGTCCTGATGCTTTATTAGGGTTAACTTGTCTAAGCAATTTTTCTAATCCGTTTTGGGTGATGACTGATCTGTATATAGGAGTGATATTGGTTTTCGCTTTTATTCTTGTAGTTGGTAGGTTATTATTGGTCGTCTTTGTGAATACCGATTTGAATTGTTTTAATAATAATTCGGCTTTCCCTTTGCTGTCGCTGACAAGACTTGATCCCTTTTTAGCTCACCTGACCCGAAGGGTCATGTGAGCTATTGCCATCACTTGGCGTCCGTCGTCCGTCGTAAACTTTTTCAAAAATATTCTCTGAAACCACTGAACCAATTTTAACCAAACTTAGTCTGAATCATTATAAGGTTATCCTGTTTCAAAATCGTGTCCGATGAGTCCGAGGACCAAACAACATCGCTGCTGTTACTAAAAATAGCACATAGTGGTAATTGCTGTTTTTGGCAAATAACACGAAAAGCGTTACAGATATCAAAAATCTGACGGAGTAAAAGTGATCAGCATGGCAAGATCTACCCGCCCTACAATTTTGAAGAAAATCTGATGACCGGTTTTGGAGTTTCCGGAATTTTTTCAAAATTTTAATGTTTTTTATTTTTTATCAAAGAATCTATAGCAGATAGGGGTCAACTTCAATTGCAAAAATGCTCAGCATATCAAGATCTACTCACCCTGAAATTTTGAAGGGGGTCTCGATGGGGGTTCCCTTCCCGAAATCCCGGCAATTTTTCTGCAAATTCCCGTTTCCAGAGCGGGAAAATATTTTACAAAGACTCTTAAAGAGGTAATCTTTTCCCGTTTCACGGACTCAATATTCAGCATTTCCCGCTTCACGCTGGACATCCTTTCCCGTTTTCACGTGCACTTTTTTGCCACGATCCCGTTTCTCGCTACCTGAAAAAGGTCAATCACGCTTCCCGCTTATACCCAATCGCGAGACACACTTTGGAGAAAATCCAAAAACTCTTGTAGGAGTTATTGCCCTTTTTTCACAGAATTTACAAAATTTTAATATTTTCCGTCTTTTATTTCCAAACCAATAGAAGATGAAGGTTAAGTGTAAATTGATAAAATGTTTGCCATGCTGTGGTGACTTCAAAAGTTGTGTTGGAAATCGTTCGATGACCGCCAATTTCAAAATGGCCGCCAAAAAAAGGCGGGAAATTCAACATTGTTCGATTTCAATGAAAGTTGGTTTCCAAATAGGTATTAATGTTGCAACTTCAAAACCGATGTTAAAAATTATTCATTGAATGCCATTTTTAAAATGGCTGCCAAAAAAGGCGGGAAAATTCAACATTGTCCGATTTCAATGAAATTTGGTTTTCAAATGGATATTGATGTTGTGACTTCAAAAACTGATGTTGAAAATTGTTCGTTCAACGCCATTTTCAAAATGGCCACCAAAAAAGGCGGGAAAATTCAACATTGTCCAATTTCAATGAAATTTGGTTTCCAAATAGATATTGATGTAGCGATGTGTTTCTTCACAATATAAAATTAAGAATATGTTTAAACTAGATTATAAAGAGGAACCCCTGCCAAAATTTTTTTTATAGAAAGGGGGACTTGGAATGTTTTGATTTCAGCAATATGTATTATCTGAATTATAAGGGGAACCCCTGCCCAAATTTTTTTTGAATGATGGTCTGAAATGGGTTGTAATGGATAGTGGGGATTCAAATTACCATGGAAACTGCTGAATCTACTTGCCCAATTGGAACCATACTTGGTGACAACTGTCAATAGTCGGTACCGGTTCACATGTATTATAAGATGGCCGCCAGCGGGGGACATAATTTGACATTGGACCCTATGGGAAAAACACATTCAAATTAATGAAAGGAAGATAACAGGAAACACTTACAATGGCCGAACATTACAATCACAAGTCAACATAATGAAAGGAAGATAACAGGAAACACTTACAATGGCCGAACATTACAATCACATGTCAACATTCTTCTCTGAAACTACTTGGTCAGTTGGAATCGAAACTTGGACACAATAGGCCTTTAATGGTCTTCTTAAAAAATTATGTCTGACAAGTCTGCACCTCATCCAAGATGGCCGCCAGTGGGGACCGTTGTTTAACAATTGGACCCTATGGGAAAACACGTTCAAAGATTTTCTCCTTTGAAACTTCTAGAAAATGAGACACTTTAACATTGGGTTAATTTGGGCTGCAGTTTATGCCAGTCATGGACCAGGTGAGCTATACAGGCGCTTGAGAGCCTCTAGTTTAGTGGTGCAATACCTCCAGAGTCTCGACGTTTTGATTTGACGTTTTTCCAAAAATGTTTTGTGTCGTTGTTATTTAGGCCTTCAATGATGTTGGTGTTGACATATTCATATTCTGCTTGTCTGAGATGTCTTTTTGGAACGATTTGTAGTTGGACCATTTCTTTGTTTTCCGTGTTTGATTGTATAATCGTTGTTTCTTTTTGAGCATTTTCCGTTCTTTCTTCTTTTCACCCATGGTATGTTGTTTCTAAATTTTATTTCCTTATTAGGGATGTTTGAGTTCATAGTGGTTTCTAGTTTTAACTTAAAGGTGTCCCATAGCTGGCGTACGTTTGCTCCATTTTGCTTCTCTTCTTTTATTATTTCTAATGTATGTTTCAGATCGTTGTCTATTTCTACCCATTTTGCATTACTATACAGAAATCTTTTCCTTGGTGGTGTGAATTGGTGATGTACTTAAGATTAGAAATATAATGATGATGTCATGATAAGAGATTCCGGGTACATTAATTGATGATTTAACCAGAGTTGGGTTAGTTACAAATACTAGGTCGAGTAGATTGTCTTCTCTTGTTGGTAGATTACGTATTTGCGTTAATCCGTTTGTTTCCATTAAATCAACCAGTCCTTGATGGAAGCTGTATACTGAGGGTACATAACTTAATTTGTCAGTTGGTAATGGGTCTGGAGCTGGCATGTCAGTTAATTGCTAGTAGTCTTTTGTGATTTCATGTTTACGTCTGTATATTTAGTTCTTTCAGTTTAATTTTTCATAATTGACTCAGTCCTGTTGCTAACTAAATTTTATTGTTGTACTATTGTTTTTTTTATTTATCACATTGGCTAGGGGGAAGGTTTGGGCCCAATAAAACTAGTTTAACCCCGCCGCAGCAGGTTTGCGCCTGTCCTAAGTCAGGAAATTTATTAAGCCTTTGTGTGTCTTGT
>MJUU01027355.1:37931-56732 GCA_002080025.1 Modiolus philippinarum
TTCTGTGTCAAACAGGGAGTGCGGGGATAGCTGTCGTTTCCGACAACATCTAGTTGTTTATGGCACTCCTGCCAAAAAGGTGCTGTGAAATTTCAACCCACGAACAGTGTTCCCAGGTTGGTGTTTGTGTCATTTGGGCAATATTTTAACCAGAGAATGCAGTTCTCATGTCAAGAACAGCTGGTCCAAAGACCCCTTTAGGCTTTGCTACACAGATAAAGCCCTACATGTACTGTGGAAGTACTTTTATTCTTGGACATCAATTCACTATTTCATGGGTACAATGTACTTACATTCGTGTTTCAAATTCTATGCATTAAAACTCTAAGGAAAAAAATGCATTTCGTTGAGTACTTAATTTCATGGTTTTAGCAAACCACGAAATCCGCGAAAATTGAAACCCCATGCATGAACAATAGTACTTTCACAGTATATCTCAAAGCTGTATCTTGTATACTATATGGATACAATCTCCTGTTAACATTAATCCATATTGATTTGCATTGCCAACTGGTTCGCTGCCTGGAATTTTATTTTAATGTTGTCATATACTGAAGAATGCACTGCAATTTCTTTCACTAAAAGGAATTGATGCAAAAAAAGATTCTAGCAAAAACTATTGGTAAAAATGACAGTATTTACAATGTATAACTGCAGATAAAAACAATACATGTACAATGTACATATTGTCTGAAAATATGAAATAAGTTTCTACTTACTGTGAAGCAGGTGAGTAGTGCTAGGTAAATTTAAATCTCACATTTATACCTGGTTCTATTAAAGGCTGATACAAATTTTTCAAACAGGTTACATGTATTGGCTTTGTATCTCTTTTTGTTGGTGAGTAGTGTTAGGTTCAGGATCAAATTATGATGACCAGCTATTTATATTGCCCAGAGTTCTAGAATATTTGCTGTTAGAATGGATGCCAGATCCATTTGTCCATGAAATTCTTTGAACTTTTTTTATTATTTCATCTGCGTTCTTGCTTCTGTATACTTTTTGTAGTCTTATTCTCTAAGAAAAAATTTTCCGATCTCTCTTTTTTCACCATCTTATACCAAAGCTCTTGTCTCATCCCCTTTGGCATTAGTATTGTGGACTGTGCATAGTACAGGAGGTAATGGAGTAATCTGTTGTTGCCTGGTGTCCGTATGAAAAAAAAACATTTTTTTACTAACCTAGATTATATCAGTATCTCCTAAAAATTTGAAAAGTTGGAACACTCAATTTGCTCTCTATCAGCTTATACACACATGGCATTTATAGATATCCAAAAGATTTAAATTGATCTGCACTGTAGAGATATAAGTTTTCAAAATAGCCATATGAAGAAACTAAATTCACAGGAACTGGATATTTTGTTATTTATATCCAACCGGAGCTCTGCAGTAGTCTTAATATTTTTTTTTTTTGCCATTTAATGCCACAGATTGTTACAATGTATTCCTGTCTGAGAATATTAACAAATAGTTATTTTTAAAAGATATGCTTCCCACATAGGTACATTGCATCTTGGAAATACATGTATATTTACCTTCACTATCCAACTTTTTTTTCGAGTGATGAGGGTAATCTATTATATAAAAAATGGTCAACATGTCAACAAATTAAAGGGGTCTGAGCTATACCTCAGCCTATATGATCATGATGATAATCATTTTTTTATGATTTATGTAAATTTAACACTGTTCATGATTATGTATATCTGATAGAGCTGGAATGTCAGTTTCAGGATTTGGTCAGATAAAGCGACAACGAATTGGAGTAAATTAACCCAAAGATGCATGCAAAGGGTCAGACTATGTTGACTGACCTACCATGCCTACTGGAAAATAGTTGAAAATAAGCAGAATATTGCGGAATTTGATGTGAGAACAGATCTTAGGATGGCATTAAGCTTTCCAGTTATTTTTTACTGACAATATTTTTTATTGTCAATACATCGGCAAACTTAATACCCAAGCAAGAACGAGGAAAGGGGAAATTCTAAAGTCATAAATCCAAAATCACGGCAATTCACAGCAACAGGAATTGAGACAGTATGACAAATACAAAACAAATAAACAAAAAAGAACAAGAACGTCACAAAACTAAAGCACTAGCAGTGTGAACCCCTATAAAAACTGAGGTATCATTAGGTGCTCCGGAAGGGTAAGCATGATCTGCTCCTCGTGTGGCACCCAGTGAAATGTCTGGTTTTGTCACAGTCGGTGTTAGTCAGTCCGGTAACAATCTCTGGATCTACCCATATATCTGTTTTCATTTGTGAAACAGAAAGATTCTAATGGTCTGTCAGATCTGGGTGATCACTGTAAAATTTCTGTAGCGACAATTGCAACAGTGAATGAACATACCCTTGATGTACAGTACAGAAAGAGACGTACCATAACAAATCACTTGGAGAGACATTAATTTTAATCCTTTAGACATAAAATCACAGACATACTATCACTGTAATAGACCTTAAAAGCAATAAAACAGAGTGGGGAGGATTAAATTTTATTACCTGTATTACCTGTAATTTCTTTGAAGTCACCTGCATAATTAGATTTTTACCTGTAAAACAGGAGATGTCCTTGCAAAACTTGGGTTTTATTGCCCCAATAAAAATTTTTTCTTGTTAAAAATTAATCCCCATCACTTTTCAAGACATTCCCACTATCACAGTGATTAGTTATGGCATGTCTCTTTCTGTACTGTATAAATTTTTGAGACAGTAATTTCACTCTTGTGAAATGTACACGCCATATGACGGAGAAGTGGGAATATTACTGCTCAAAAACGGGAAGTTCACTATTGGAAAGTCGAAATCATCACGCTTATCGTAAAGTTTTGTTTTCAGACGTCCAGAGTTGTCAATGTAGAGGTATAGGTCCAGGTATGATGCTGATGATGGTGTATCAGTGGTCTCTTTGATTTCGAGTTCATTTGGGTATATAAGATGAAGGTTATCCTTAAATTGAGGATTGTTCAATGAAAGAACATCATCTATATAACGGAAACTGAAATTAAAGGATTTGGCTAGCTTATTGTTTTTTTTTCTGAACTAGCCCTTGTATGAACCTGGCTTCATACGAATAAAAAAACAAATCTGCTAAAAGTGGCGCACAATTAGTCCCCATAGGTATCCCTATTGTCTGCTGGAAAACTTGTCCTCCAAATTCTACAAATATGTTATCAATCAAGAATTCCAGCATTGCATTGACATCCTCCTCTGTATACTTTTTAGCTCGCCGGGACGAATGTCCGGAGAGCTATTGTCATACCCCCGGCCTCGGTGTCATCAGCAAAAACTTTAACCTTGCTTGTGGAATGGAGACCTTAAGTGCTATGATGTTGATATTTGGTATGTGACTTCCTTGTGATGAGAGCTTTCTTGTGGTGCCATATTTGTAGACATTTTGACCTTGACCTTGCCCTGAGGGCAATTTTTAAAAAAAACTTTAACCTTGCCTGTAAAAGGTAGGCTTTTAGTAGTAGGGTGTTTATATTTGGTATGTAACTTCCTTATGATGAGAGCTTTCTAGTGGTACCATATATTTGTAGATATTTTGACCTTGAAATTGCCCTGAGGGCAATGTTTGAAAAACTTTAACCTTTCCTCTATAAGGTAGGCTTTTATTGGTAGTGTGTTCATATTTGGTATGTAATTTCCTTATGATGAAAGCTTTCTAGTGGTACTATATTTGTAGATATTTTTACCTTGACTTTGCCCTTAGGGCAATTTTTGAAAAACTTTAACCTTGCCTCTAGAAGGTAGACTTTTAGTGATAGGGTGTTTATATTTGGTATGTAATTTCCTAATGATGAGTGCTTTCTGATGGTACCATATTTGTAGACATTTTGACTTTGACCTTGCCCTGAGGGCTATTTTTTATAAACTTTAACCTTACTTCTAGAATTAAGTTGTTTAATTGTAGGGTGTTCATAATTGGTACGTAACTTCCTTATGATGAGAGCTTTTTGATGGTACCATATTTGTATACATTTTGACCTTGACCTAGCTTGCCTTGAGGGCTATTTTTTTAAAAACTTTAATCTTGCTTCTAGAATTAAGTTGTTTAGTGTTAGTGCGTTTATATTTGGTATGCAACTTTCGTGTGATGAGAGTTTTCTGATGGTACCTTTCAAATTA
Source organism: Modiolus philippinarum (assembly GCA_002080025.1). Classification (NCBI taxonomy): domain Eukaryota; kingdom Metazoa; phylum Mollusca; class Bivalvia; order Mytilida; family Modiolidae; genus Modiolus; species Modiolus philippinarum. Next base: position 42,070 of record MJUU01027355.1, read on the forward strand.
ATTGTGCATTGAGGTCACTCTAATCCCCGGCGAGCTATGTTGTCTTCTGACAACTCTTGTTGTGTGAATCAGTGTGATGTTTAACAAAATATGCCCCATTTTTACCTATCACTAAATATGAATATCTTCTTTCACCCTTTTTAGTACAGAAAGACTGATGTATTAAATCCTGGAGTACTGACTGAAGCTTATCATGTGAAAGAGTAGTGTAGAGAGTAGAAAAATCAAATGTTTTTACACTGTTGCAGTGGTTGAGTTCAGTTGAAGATAGATATTCTAATAAGTCTTTTGATTTTTTGAGAATCCACATCTGATTCACTCCACTTGTTGAGTTATATCTTGAAGCCATCTTTGACTGCAGTAAGTAATGAAGTGAGGAGCTTACCATACTTGGTGACCTTGGAAAATCATGTTAATTTACCTCGAAATAAAAACAGCACGAAAATTTCCCTGTTTAGAGTAGATCACCTCAAGGGGATGTGGCGTGACCTTGGACCTTTGACCACAAAACATTCATGCTTTTTCACTGATATTTATGATGTGCCTTACTATAATTTTTCTCTCTTTTGAGATTGGCTATTGATATGGTATCTGAATTGTTCACCTCAAGGTGATGTTGGTGACCCTTGACCTTTGATCTCTGGGTCACATTCATGCTTTTTCAATGTCAAGTTGTGTCCAGACTAGATCTTTTTTGTCATTTTAGGTAGGCTTCTGACATTTGGCATGTTGATAGATTACTTCAAGGCGACATGTCATATGTCATGGTGCGTTCGTGACCTTCACCCTTGACCTGTAGGTCACATTCTTGCAGCAGGCTGACAAAGATGGATACCATCTCACTGATTTCTAGTTTAGGGTTCTTGCTCCAATGCAACCATTTAAAAAAAAGGAGCAAAAAGGTAAAATTGGGTGTTATCATTTATCTGATGGTAGAATCTTTATAATTTATTGTATTAAGATGATCTGTGCTTTATTTCATTGCTTTCCATAAAATGTATCACATGTGTTGCACTCAGCAAATATATTTTAGTTTTTCAGTGATGAACATGATTTAAACTACAGGCTGTTTAATTAAAAAGTAAAGATCTATAGACATGTACAGTTATACAAAGTCATCTCCGCCCTCATCCCCAACATCATCAACACATTCATCGTCATTTAATTCTACAGATGGTGGACACAATGACCACAAAAATGATGCGCGACGACTCTCCGCCACAGCCAAACGACAGAAATATCTTAGGAGATTATGTAAATTTAGACAAATGGACTTTGAATATGCATTTTGGCAAATGATATATTTGTTTATTTCTCCACAAAAGGTGTAAGTATAAAATTGATAGTTGTAAGTTTGATGTGTTTATATTCTACAGTTATATCATGTCAAATATTGTAAATTGTACCTATTAAATCATTTTTCTTTACCAGATTTGCCAATGTTTGCCCAGCAAAAGTTGTTAAGTTTTCCTCAGTATTTACTACATATATAAAATACACTTTGTCTGATACATTGAATCCTGTGTAGTACTATATACCTGGAGGCTGGAAGGAACTCTTGTAAATATCAGAAGAAAATTATACACGAGGACCCATTGTTTAAATCAGATGGTTATCAATGTATCATTTTTAGCTCACCTGGCCTAAAAGGCATGTGAGCTTTTGCCATCACTATGCGTCAGCTGTCAGTCTGTCCGTCTGTCTGTCAACAATTAAAAATATCTTCTCTAAAACCAATGGGCCTGGCTGGTCAAACAACATGGCTGCTGTTGTTAAAAATAGAGCATATGGGCAAATTTATGATCTTTGCAAATAACTCAAATACTGTTACAGATATAAAAAATCTGACATGAGTAAAGATGATCAACATAGCAAGATCTACCACCTTCGCAATTTTGAAGGAAATCCCAAAATCTGCCTTGGAGTTAATGCTCTTTTCCCTAAATTTTCAAAATTTGATATTTTTAATTTTTTATTGGAACTATAACAAATGGGAGTCAACTTGAAATAGCAAAGATTTTCATCAAACAAAGATCTACCCTTCTGGAAATTTCGAAGAAAAATTTAAATACCCATGTTGGAGTTATTGCCCTTTATTTTTCAAATTTTTGTAATTTTATACATCGTCAGTCAACAGTTACAAAAATCTTATCGTCTGAAACAGCTGGGCCAATTTTAAACAAATTTAGTCTGAAGACCGAACAACATGGCTGCTGTTGCTAAAAATAGAACATAGGGGTAAATTGCTGTTTTTTGCAAATAACTCAAAAAACATTACAGTTATAAAAAATCTGACATCATGTAAAAATGATCAGCCTGCCTTGCAATTTTGAAGAAAATCAGAGAACCTGTCTCGGTGTTATTGCCCTTTTTAGGGAGAATTTTCTAAATTTGATCATGTTGATATTTTTAAAAAAAATAATTAGAGAAACTATATATGCTTTAAGGTCAGACTCCTCTACATATTTTCATAGGTGGCCATTATAAAGTTTTGTGAATTTTCATAATTACCTGAAGTTCACTTTATGCAGCGATATGATTTTCTCTTTGCACGTCTGCCAAGTAACATATCCAAACGATGACCCAACTTTAATGTCTAATAAGAAATTTCTATGGCCTCATTTAACTGGGGTATACAAATGACCAATTTTCCCTTTCATATCCTTGGGTATATGTGTCATCATTTGATGAGGCTTCAGTATTTTTCCCATGCAATGAGGCTGCCTGATTCAAAATGCTTGTCAATCCGGAAGTGTTTCATGATCACAAGAGCATTTAAGAACTCGGATATTGTCAATATTGACAGTTATATCCAAAGCGAAAGTAGCATGGCTTTGTTTATATAAGTAATATTTTTTACTATGCCATCAGCTGATTGGTCATTTAGTAGAGTCTAACCTTAACAGATAGAAGTCAACTTGAAATTGTAAAAATGTTCAGCATACCAATATCTACCCCTCTGTAAATTTTGAAGAAAATCTAAATAGCCAAGTTGGAGCTATTGTCCTTTATTTGTCAAATTTTTGTAATTTTATTCATTTTGTCTTATATTTCAAAAATGATTCGAGAAAGAAATTAAGCTTTGATAGCAAAAGTGTTCAGCTTTTCAAGAACTACAATTTCTAGATATGTTCAACAGGCTGGCATCCCATCCAAGATGGCCGCCACCGGGGAACTTATTTTAACATAGGACTGAATTGGAAAATGCCAGAAATTTTTACCTCTTGAAAACCATTTCATACTTCAAGTTGATATTAAGAAGGCATGGTAACATGATGGTCATCAAACAAATGTATAATTTTAGAACCCATCATAAATCCAAGATGGCCACCACTGCTGATCTTAGTTTAACATTGGACCCTATGGGAAAATATTGTAAATTTATAATTTTTGAAAATCTTTTTATAAATTAAGTTGATATTAACTAGGCATGGTAACATGATGGTCATCTACCAGATTTTATATTTTTGTTGCAATGGCCACGAGCAGGGAACATAATTTAACATAGGACCCAAAGGGAAAATTTTGTTAATTGTTAATTCTTGAATTACAAGGCATTTTAACATGATCGTAATCTGCCAGATGATTGAATTTACTACCAATTTGCTTTCACATCAATCATTTAACCCTGTGGGAAAATATTTGATCAATAGCCACCAGGTGAGCGAAACATACTCACATGTAAGCCTCTGGTTTCTTGTTAGGCTTAGTATACAGATAAATTGTAAGTTTGTACACTCCATTGTAGTGGATATCAATGAATATAAAAACATATTTTTTATTGGTTAATATTAAAATAAACATTTTGAAAATTTTGATACTTTTATGTCCAAGTTTTAAAACTGTACAAATCAAAGCATCTTAATTCAAAGGACTTCACCTGCTTTCTTAGATTCTGCTCATGTGTGAGTAAACAGAAGCTTCTGACAAAATATGTCTAATCCATATTTATATTTTTTCATCATGAAAATGAATTTACTCAAAGAATTCATAACAATTAACATAATTTGTTGTTTATTTTTAGATACAGAAACTTTCAGTACAGGAAATGTAAGTGCTTTGTAAATAGCTAATTTTTTCCTAAAATTATTGCAATGGTCAATTGAGTGGCAAGTTTCATTTTAAAGAGATTTAATTTGTCAACTAAAACTGATGTTCACAGAGGAAAAGAGACTGCAAGTATACGATGAAAACATTGTAAATAGAATAATTGATTGACAGCACTGTCCTTAGAAGATTTTACATTTGACTGGATTGTTTAATTTTTATGAAACCAATCAAATGTGAAATCTTTTCAGGACAATTCTGTTCACATATGCTTTCTTCTTTGTTGTTTGCAGTCACTCAGTTAACAATATTGTGAAAGTGTGTGTTTCATTCCAGTGATTTCTTTCCCTTCAAATGGCAGCCGAATTTCGGCTGTTTCCCCCAGAGATAATTTCCCAACTCTCCGTTTTTATTTCCCAAAGTTGAAAAAAAATCTTCCCAAAATATGTTGATGACTATGTCTATGTTAACTGAACACATCTACATCAAAGTACTTGAATAATTGTGATTTCTTTCAAGCGCACATATGATGTAGATTCTCTGCACCAGTTCGGATCTGCTTTGAACTTTTTTCCGGAAATGGAGTCCTCCATACAAACGGAGGAAGATAACATAACAACATACCATTATAACCATTCATTTTTTACAAAATACTATACCAACAATATACTGTACTCAATACTAAATGTGTCCCAACATAAACAGCAATTTCTATACATACAAAAAAGCTGTCAAAACGTGATAAAAATGGTTATTTAAAAACAAAACTTATACATTAAAGCCAAGGATAACAAAATCCTGGCCCCTACAAAATTTACTTCAAAGTTTGTAACGAATGTTTGGGAAATGTTGACATGAATTTGTTGAACTTGATATTGATAAAACCTCTTCCCCAAAGCCCAAAATAGTAAACCTGATCATCAAAAACCCAGTGAACAAGGGATAATATTGACTCTTCATTATTTATTGTCCTTATAGTACATTTTTGTACAACAGATCAATGGAGGTTTAATGATGTAAACTTCTTAAATAGTTATCAATGGCTCTATTTTTCACACAGCAAAGGGGGTATTTTATGCAAGCATGGTGGTCTGAATATTAAACACTTTCTTACAAAAGCAGTCCAGTAAGTAGGGCCTCATTCAAAGAGATTACTGGAATTCCTCAGAGAGAGTTCAGGCCAAAAACTCCATTGAAATTGCTAATATTTGGTAGTATTTTGTTATAAAAAAAATTCCAAATTTTGAAAATACTGTGATAAATTTTCCCAAACTGAAAGGTAGAGGTAGCTTTGAAAAAGGGTAACAACATCACTGCATTCACAGGCAGTCTTTCAGAAGGTTGGCTCTGGGTGTTATATTACATCTCTTTGAAATGAAACTTTTGTCACTTGCTTGACATTTGCAATGCATGTGGTTTATAATTATTTAAAAATGCTTACCAGAAATTAACACAATGATAAATTTGTCCTAAGTTCCGTAAATAATAACAAAGATGCTAAATTCCAAGTTCTATAATGACTATTACAATGTATTTCCAATGAAGGGGTACATTATATGGGACAAAGTCTAAAATTTTTAATAAGTATAGAATAAATTATAAGAAAAAGGAAAAATTTATTCAGAAGTTATTATTACAAGACATCATCATGGAATACTGTTGACAAACCAATAATTATGTAAGTTTTGATTCATCAACTGCACAAGCCTTTGTATTTATACTCAGATTTCATTCAGCAAGTCTACAAAACAGTAAACTTGATTCTTTTAGATTCATTCTGTATATATGTTCATGCAATCTCCATAAAAAGTGACATTATTCACTAATGCATGTTTTTTTTTTACTTGCAGACACTAAAGACCAGTTTGCAAGAGATGATCCTGCTTTCCTTGTATTAGTTGGTCTATGTATAATAAGTAAGTGTTTCATACATGTATGTTTGGTCTTTTTTGTTAGGTTTTGATGCCAACATAATGTTTTATGGTATGTAGAAAGCCATAGTAAACATGGTTAAAGTAATCCTGATAACATGTTTTGATGTTTTTAAGACATACTGAAGTATTTGCAATTTGTAGCATCATAACTAGGTTTTCTTGATACATATAGAGTACTGGACTTTTTTATTAAAAAAAAAAACAGACTTTCTTACATCTAACATAATAAAAAGATGAAGGTTGGGCCATCCAAAATTAATTAATTGGTTCTCAGGCCAATTTTCATTGAAACTGATGAGGGAGGGAGGTGATTTTTTTTTATCTTTTTATTTGCCAAAAAATAGATGAGGCAGCTTTTTACATTGTAAAAACCACCAAAAATGTAGTGAGGGAGGTGATTTTTGGTTTTTATTTTATTGAAATGGCAAAAAATAGGGTCAATGAGGGGCTTTTTTCAAGCCTCCAACTAGATGAGGGAGGGCCTGAAAACCAATCAATTTTTTTTTTCATGGCCTTAATGTGATTCTGATGTTAGGTTTTGTCAACTTGATGATTTCTATTAACTATTACTCACGATCATCACACATATGCTCTAATGCTGCTCATTAACCCACTCTTTTTGAATTGAACTATATATTTTCTAAAATTTATATAAGTAAATACAAAAATTGATTTATCAATTTATTTTTTAAACAAAAAATATACTTAGTTTTGATACAGCTTTGTTATACATCTTTACTATTTTTTTATTTGCCTTTCAAGATTAGATTTGTTCTAATTTAGATTTTTAATGAACTATATAGAGAGATAATGAAGAAAAAGTGGGTCTACATAGAAGCATAATGGGGTAAAACTGTGATCTGTTTGATTGCTGGTAATTTGATTGTCCCCATACATGTTTTTTACATCATCTGAAAATTTTAATACTGTTATAACATGTATAAATGTAAACTTTAAAGGGTTTTTACCAGGTTTTCCCGTTGGGAAATCCGGTTATTGAAATGCTGATGTACGGCTGTTGGCTGGTAGGGCAGGCTGGTGGCTGCCAGATCTTGTGAGCAACTCCTCTGTAAATCATCATACGTGTCAGGGATTTTTCTTCGTACAATTTTTCCAGGAGTTATGCCCCTTTGAACATAGAAATCTATAGGTGTTTTGACCAAATGCTTGTAAGTGTAACTCCTCTGTAACCATTCAACAGAATTTCGTGAAACTTTGTATGTAGCAAGGACATCATATGTTGATGTGCATATTGTTGGGGATTTTTCATCGTACAATTTTCCCAGGAGTTATGCCCGTTTGAACTTAGAAATTTATAGGTATTTTGACCATATGCTTTTAAGCGCAACTCCTCTGTAACTGTTCACAGAATTTCATGAAACTTTGTATGTAGCAAGGACATCATTTGTAGATGTGCATATTATCGGGGATTTTTCATCGTACTATTTTCCCAGGAGTTATGCCCCTTAGAACTTAGAAATTTATACCCCCGGTAGGTATTTTGACCATATGCTTGTAAGCGCAACTCCTCTGTAGCCGTTCAACAGAATTTCATGAAACTTTGTATGTAGCATTGACATCATATGAAGATGTGCATATTGTCAGGAATTTTTCATCAAGAGTTATGTCCATTTGAACATAGAAATTTATAGGTATTTTGACCATATGCTTGTAAGCGCAAGTCCTTAATGTTCAACAGAATTTCATGAAAATTTGTATGTAGCAAGGACATCATATGTAGATGTGCATATTGTCAAGGATTTCCATCGTACAATTTTTCCAGGAGTTATGCCCCTTTAAACTTAGAAATCTATAGGTGTTTTTACCATATGCCTTTTGTTTGACTTTTGAGTAAAGTAACTTTTCAGTGATTTTTAAGAGTAATGGCATACTTTACACAAAATGAGAGGAGGTTTAAGTTAAACAGCTTTTCACACAAGTACTTATTTCTGCATTCAAATAGTGAAGGAAAACCCTGTTTGATGTCGTATCGACATCCATTTCATGTCTTTGAATTCAATTGAAATATATATTCTTATAGTTTTAGAAGTCGTTTCTTGTTACTTTATTCATATTTGGTCCACACTGCTGAATTTTAGGTTAAAATAATAAGAAAATGCAAGAGCTCATTTATATACATTGATGTTAAAAACTGTAGGAACTGTAAAAAAAGTAAAAAATACTGTGAAACCTGGCTTAAGCAAACATTTTTGACTGAAGGTTTGTGTGGTTTATTATTTTTGACAGGAGTCCTGAATGTTTTGATATTGGTGAAGCATACAGTGTGTTTGATGTAGGCAGGTGCCTGGTTAAGTCAGGGTTCACTTTACACAGGTTTTATTGTACAATAATGTTATCATAAATATACATCTTCTAAAAAGGATGAAGAATGTTGATAATTAAAATGAACATATATTTGATATTACTGATTATTCAGATTTGGTTTGGTTTTATGCATTTTTTAACATTTCTTAAATAGTGGATTTCCTATGTTTGGGTTCTAGTGCTTCTGATGAGGAATTAATTTACGAAATGCCCATTCAACACATTAAAATTAATTGCAGTTGGAGTTAACATATATGTCAAGGTCTCATGTTCATTTACTCCATATCCTCTTGTAAAATAAGTGTGTTTGTAATTCTTAATTTTATATATTACAGTATCATCTATTGGGTTTAGTATTGTGTTGAAGATACATTTTATTGGATTCCTAAAGCTTATATTATGGACTGTTTTTGTTGATTATATTGGAGTAGGTCTCCTGATTGCAACAACTTTTTGGTAAGTCACTAGAAATTTGAGGTAAAAAGAACATGTTTACTGCAGTTAAAAGTATAGTACATTGTAGTACATGTAGAAAAAAATCATTTATTTTCATTTGTTTATTCATTCATCTTATTCATTGAAGTACATGTATTTACTGGACTTATCAATTTTCAAACAATTAAAATTACCATAAAATAAGGGATGTGAAATACCAGCCTTGATTAGATGTTTACAGGTTGCATTGTCTTTATGAACTAAGTCTTTAAATTAATGATCAAATTTAGTAAAGGTTTTAAATAGTTTATGATAAAGAAAACCCTTATGTAATAGTTTTTCAGTTATGAAAAGATTATGTTCATTAAAATCTCTAACGTTATTACATACTTAAAGGGAAAGTTCACTCAAAAAATTAAATTTGATATGTTATTCAAACATGTATTTTAAAACGTTGTTGCCGTGACCCGTTTTCAGATCTTAAGTGGTTATTCTATAATTTGTGTTTTTGTATGAACATTTTAACAAGCAGGGGGCTGCCATATTGACTTCTTCCGGTACCTTATACAAGGCTTCCGGTACCTTATATAATATGATTTGATTGGTCAATACTCGATATCCATATACCATATAGGAAAAATAAACTACAATGTACTCTATCAATTTACGATCAAAACATGAACATCAAGTTAGGGAAAAAACTATTAATTGTCCGAATTTCGAGTTTCTATTAGTAATAAAAACAAAATGTTAAAGAAACTAACCCTTTTTCAAAAGAATGTAAATTTCGTGCATACCTTTATTTTACTCCTTTCAAAAACGAATGTGCACACGTGCGGATATTTTTCACGGTTAAGAAATTGTGCACTTACATTCGTTGTTGACAAAACTTAATCCTCTGTAACATGTTACCTTGTTAATTGTAATTGTTTATTGTCATTAATTAAAACCCCAGGTGGCCCGTGTGACACAGGTGAATTATTTGTTCAAGTGAATTTTTTGTTCAGGTGGTCACCTGTGACAGGCACGCCACAGAACTTATTGCGTGTTTATTATGTATGAATATATGCTTGTAAAGTCAATGAATCATTTAGTCCATAGTCGGAATAATGCTTGTGATGCAGTTGCGATTTTCATTCATAAAAAAAATATGTGTATCCAGATATATTGTAACTTTCAAAGCATATTTGTTTCCATTAAAAATTAATAAATATTTCATTTTCAAGTACAATTCATAACGATGTGTGAAATTACAGAATACAGAATTCCCACAAGTTTTGTTTTGCAACAAAAAGAGGGGCTTACGCCCCCCCCCCCCCCCCCAAATCCGCCATTCGGATACATAGCTTGTCGCATTGGTCAAATACAAACTACTTTACAAAAAGCATTTTGAGCGTTTTATGGGCTGCATATAGGATGGACGTATATGTTTAATAATCAGCAAGGAATTATGATAATATTCATTATGTGTTGATGTCCGAGGGTGTACAAATTTAGTCAATTTATCTCGACAACATTACAACTTTGGATATTGAAATCATAATACATTTTTTTTTACTATTGACCGATTCAAACCAGTGAATATGCTCAAATATACCAGACTTCAAAACAAAACAAAAATACTAAATGGCTAAATACACAACGCTTGCTGTACGGTGCGAGTTTGTCGTTCCCGACAAGAAGGCGGTTGGCCTTAACCCAAGAAGCTTCAATGTTCGACAACAAGCATAGAGGTCTCAATGTTTGTTCTTTTTTTTTTCTGTTTGAAAGTTAAAAATATGAAGATCCTTTTTTTCATACAAAAGATACTGTCCTAGTCAGCGAGGTTAAAAAACCGGAGTTTTTATTATGCTGATGTGCGTGATTAGGATTATGTGTCTTGTGCTTTTTTTACTAATATGGAACTTCTTCATATTGTCCCGACTCAACACGTATTCTGATGAGACTTACATGCTAGGCTCATTATGCACTTAGGCATGCACGTGTCCTCAAATTTCCACTAACTGCTATGTAAGCAATCATATAATGGATCAAAACGTGTATGAAAAGGAAAAATTCTTCAGTCTTAGAAAAAAAACGTTTACCACAAGTAATAAGTAAACAAATAACAAACCAAGAAATCTTTAAAAAAAGTTAGAGACAGATTTGCCACACACGTGTCTTTTTTCAATTTTTTTTTTTTCAGTTAATTTTTTTTTTCAATCGCTGAACTTTTGTACAGTACACTTAATGTACAACATAATCCTCAGTCACCTGGTAACGTTTGTTTATTCTCACCAAAACTTTACCTGTGGCACACGCCTGTACACGTATTAAAGGTAATCATAAAATTTACCGCACGTGACTTTAAGATATTTACAAGTTATAGAAGCAAAAGGTGTTATTATCATAAAACGGTGCTTTGTTTGCATTATAGTCTGAAAAGGGTGTTTTTGAAAAGTAAAACCAAACTAATATGAATTTAAGAACGTTAATTTATTATTCATTTATACTGTATAATTATGTATTTCACAGAAAAATATTGCGAAAATTTTGCCGATTTCCAATCAATATATCAGCTTTTGTAATTAAAAACCTTTGCGCTCAAGTCTCGGCTGTAAGCTTGAGATTTGTAGTATCATATTTTCTGTTCTATCCGCTTTCAAATGCATCAAGAATGCATCAAGCATTTTTTAACTAATTTGTTTCAAACCTATATTAGGCAAGAGTGTAACAGTCTATTTATTTCACGACAAATAATCTTTCCGGAATACATTATTTAAGCCGCGAGTATGTTACGGAATAAAATACACTAGTATATCACCAACATAATAAAATGGAAGGTATGCACTAGGACTTGCTTACACAAGTTCCCCTTACTTCTGACAGAGACATATAAAATGGTTTTATATGTCTCTGCTTCTGATAAGGCTGACACATAGTCAAGAAACAGGATTTTGAACATTAATGGAATTTTCAATTTATTAGTCAATTTATTAACCCGAATACATATATCTTTATTATCAATAAACACAATTTCAATCTGGGACTAGTTAAATGTAGATTAAATTTTTGCTTCAATGGACAGTAGATCCAAGAAAGTAGGATAAATTCCTTGTTTTGTTGAACAAAATGTGTCAGTTTGTTCCTTGTATATTTTCTTAATATCCTCGTTATTCCGAATAGTTACTGAGATGAAATCTTGAATTTGAATTTTGAAATTGTACCCGGATAAAAACTTCAAGTGGGGAATTCTTTATATTTTATTTTCATACCTATATGATCACCCCAAACTGATAAAATACATATATAGTAAGGCGTAATTTTGTAATTTGTGTAAGCCGACAGCTCTGCCCCGGGGAGAGTGCCGGACACGTGCGTATATTGAGACGACAGTGAAATATACACTGACAGAATGTTTTACGACTGTTACAATATACAATCACCTCATGCAGGTAGTCACTATATATACATATTCACATCTCTCGGAAATTACGGTAACGGAGATGGTTTAGAAATACAATATTATAAATATTATTCTGCTTGCACAATTTAGTTATTCTTTTTTGTTTAGGGAAGAATTCCTTTGAATCCTAGATTAATTTCATAAAAATGATGAAAATAAAGAAAAAAAACTAAAAGCAGATATCACGAGATTATTTTCAGTATTTTTATGTCCTTATTAATATGAGAACGAAAATAATAAAACGATCACCTATTCAGATGCTAAAAAATAAGCAAAATATTTCGTTGATTTTAAATTATCATACAGGTAAGTGATTTTTGAAAAATCAGAAAACCTGACCAGTACAACGAAACTGTAATTCGAAAGTGTAATTATAAATTCCGCATGGTAACACAATGTTATTTTTATAATAATTGTACGTGTCACTTTTCCGCAGTATACATGTACAGCGGTAATTAGATGTTGTGATATCGATTGTGTCGCCACCTATGTATACATGGCGGACCCCCAGTAGTAATTTCTTGACATTTCTAAGCTCGTTTTTTGACTTTATAGATAAAGATGTAATTTTTTTGTCGATGTATCATCGATGTTTGATATGTAAATAACAGAATATCAAATTTTGATTTTTGACTGAACTTCCCCTTTAAACAAATCAAACAAGTTGAGATATGTAAACACCATAAAATGGTCTTCCTGTGACCTTAAAATTATTTCTTAAACAGCCTTAACTTGATAAGGATTTTGTCAAGATATGTAATATTTGAGATTATCATACATGTATTACAAGTTTATACACAAATTCTACTTCATAACTTCTCTTGATTCAACACAAACAAGAAGATTTCCAGTTAATCTCAGTAGTATAACAAATGTGAACACTAGAGTTATTGTTCTTTGGATAGGTTCTCCTATTGTTCTCATTTAACAAAAACATGATTTTAAGACCCTTGTTCTGCATTGACCACTTTCTGAAAGAGGTTTGTTGTTAAACAACTTTTCACAATAGTTTTCTTAATTAATTCACATTTTTTTCTGATTTTATTTGATTTTATGAACTATAGATTAATTTTCAAATACCAAAGCATAGATCAAGAATACATGGCAATATAAGGATCACTTTCAGGTAGTGATTTGAAATCAGAAAAAAATGATTATCGATTATCGGAAATAATAGGACAGCTATAATCGATTAATAATCGATTATAATCAGATTTTTTATGCCCCCAGATCGAGGATCGGGGGGCATATTGTTTTTGTCCTGTCTGTCTGTCTGTCTGTCTGTTTGTCCGAAACTTTAACCTTGGCTATAACTTTTGAACTATATAAGGTAGACTTTTGATACTTGGCAAGTGTATAGGTCTAGTCAAGAGGAACATAAATATGCAAAAAAAAATTAGATCAAAGGTCAAAGGTCAAGGTCATAGGGGTCGAAAAGGGGTAAAATTGGGAATCTGGGGGCATATGTAGTGTTTCACAAACACATCTTGTTTTTAATGCTGCTGTTTATACTATAATGAAATTTTTTAATGAAATTTTGTTACAAACATAATAGTATAAAATATGTTCAGACGTGACAAGACTGACATCTTCACACTCCCTTATGATCTTTCGTAACATTCATGAAACACTTTATTCCTGACTGTCCAGTAATACATCTGACTAATTTATTTGTCAGATTGATATTTATTAATAATAAGGTTTTTTTCAATTTACTTTGTCTTTTCGCATTTATATCTGACAAATATATTTGTTCATTGTGGTCCAATGTAGTTTTCCTATAACAAGATCCCCGTCTTAGACATATCCATAAACAGGAAGTTAATTGTTCCCCTTGAACATGATGATCAGAAAAAAGAATGTTGCATGTTTAATGCCATTTCTCCTGAATTTTTTTTATGAATAAAGCTAGCGGTTGTTAAAATCAACACACCAGAACAATTTTTATACGACCGCAAAAATTTTGCGGTCGTATATTGGTATGGTGTTGGCGTCGTCCGCGTCTGCGTCGGCGTCTGCGTCAGCATCGGCGTCTGTGGACAGCATAACTTTGCTTCTGGTGGATGGATCATTATGAAATTTTAGTATGATGTATCTTGGCACACGCGTAAACAGAGGTTTTAATTTTGAGTTGGTGGCCTCGCCCGTTTTAGAAAAGGGGGCCAAAAAGGGGTGAAATTGGGTGTTTTCACATTTTTGACTGTAGAATCTTTATTAATTGTTGGATTTTGATGGGGTTTGTTTCAGTGTGCTCCTGATGAAATTTCCAATCTAGAGTATGCCAAACAGATATCACGTAGCATGTACCGCTCACGAGATAAATGGGGCCCAACAGGGGCAAATCTCAAAAAAAATAATTTTTTTATTTCTAGTCCGATTTTGATGCAGTTTTTTCAATGGATTCCTTGTGAAAAATTAATATGGCGCTCAGCTATTAGATTTTTGATAACTTGTTTCCTTTCCCAGCTATGAGGGGC
>MJUU01027355.1:57485-80355 GCA_002080025.1 Modiolus philippinarum
TGTAGGTCTTACCGTTTCCGAGCTACAAGGGGTCAAAGGGGCCAAAAATGCAATTTTTCTGAATATGTCAAATCTTTATTTTTCATTGGATTTCGATGGGATTTTTTTCTTTGGATTCCTCTTGATCTAAGCTTTCAGTAGTATTTGCAATGGATTTTGTGTAGTTTATTACCGTTTCCGAGCTACAAGGGGTCAAAGGGACCAAAATTGCAATTTTTCTAAATATGTCATATCTTTATTTTTCATCAGATTTCGATGGGTTTTTTTTTCTTTAAATTTCCATGTCTGTAAAGTTTTAGTTGATAGTACATATTCTGCATAGCTCTTACGGTTTTTTATCAGTAAGTAATCAAAAGGGTTCATTTTTTCCCTATTTTGTTTCTAGCTAATAACTGTGTCTAGCTTCTTTTTGTGTCCATCTAATTATTGTGTCAAGCTCTTTACTGTGTCCACATTCACTTTAAAAATTTCAGTGGTCGACATGCTGCGCTCGGCGTAGCCCTTTATTCAGCAATGTCGGCAAAAATCGATTATTTTTGGCATCAGTAAGTGACATCATTGAAGTTGAAACAACAGCTGATCAGTTTTCGGCAATAAACATCTTATCACTACATTGAGGCAGAGAACGTAAATAACAATGACAAAACAAACAGAACATCAGACAAATGCCACAAAAAGAAAAGCACTAAAAGTGTGAACCCCTGAAATAACAGGAGTGTCATCAGGTAAGGGTAGGCATGACCTGCTTAACATGTGACACCTGTCACACTATATTACTAGGTCAGACATGTGAAAAGTCAAATGTAATGTCAGATTTGGTATGTTTAATCCAGTAATATCTTGGGATCTATTGAACATTTTGAAAGAAGTCCATCTTCATTTGTGTTAAGGACGGTCACTCCTCAGGTTTATGAAACTGTCTCTGACTTTCGGAATTCTCATATTTTATCCATCATGATGCATTTAAAAATTTTGTACTCTGACCTCCACTTTTCTTTTCAGAATATGTTTGTGTTCATCTTGAATAAACTTTTGACAAAATTTTATGAAATTCTTGATATATCTTCATTGTATTTCAAAGGTCGATTGCTTTGATGCAAAGTAAATGAAAAATCTAGAGGAGTTCGGTTTCCAGCCAAAATTTCTGGCACTTAAATCTCAAAAATGGGCACACTGACCTATCAATATTTTTTGCTTAAATCGATGTATTATGGATGTTCTAATATATAAACATACTAATTTCAAAACCTTGATACTATAAACTTCAGGAGCGACCATCCTTAAAGACACATTTTAACAATCAGTCAAATCATAATGACTACGGTAACTTAAAACCTTTTGAGTGGCATTTATAGTGATGGAACATAACCCTTGCTATTAAAGTAGCTTTTGAGATAGTGATTTATTATGATAATGATAAAAATATAATGCATGAATAGTGCTTTAAAAATTTTATAGAGGGAAAACTACTTCTTTTTTTCAAAATATTGATTTTATTTTCCCTATAAATTATAACAGTTAAAATGATTTTGATTGTGCAGTATCTTAGTACCAATATTAATGGACAATCTAAAGTGGATTAATGTAACATCAACCTTTTCCAACAAAACCAAACTTGATTGCAAATTTAGTTCCTAAATTGCCTATCAATATCTTTTGGTGAGTACAATCTGTCATCAGTGGTTTTAAAGACTAAACATCAATTTCAGAAAATTAAAATTCTAGCAAATTATGGACATTGGATAAGCTTGGCACCTCTGTAGTTTCATGTATGTTGAAAAAGCTGAGCAAATATTCCAAATTTAAAAATGAAATATTGGTTTCATTGTCATGAAAAATATAATTACAGTTAAACTTTGATGACTAGAACTGCAATAGCTCGAACACCATGGATGTCTCTAACCCTTTTTGTGCTCCCTTTGTTCAGGTTTAAGCGTAATTCGACCTCGATAGCTCGAACACCCCTTTAACTCAAACTGTTTTCATCAGTCCCTTGGGTGTTGGAGCAATTAAAGTTCGACTGTACATATTTTGTTAACTTTTCACCTATGGGACATTGCATTTATTAACAAGACATTGGATTTATTTACATATGTAATTAAAAAAGTTGCAAAATATGTAATCAATAAATTTGGTTTTGACCATATGTTTGTAACAATGCATTCTAATATTTTTTGCAGGCTTATTTCAAATAAGTATCTAATTATGGCCCCACCCAGGGGACAGGATGTTGAATGGGGATATTGCTTTGATGTACATCTGAATGCTTTCTTTCCATTATTGATGATTCTTCATTTGTTCCAGTTAGTTTTCCTAGGACGTAAGTAATTTTCATATTTCATCTATGAATGACATTAAAGTGGCCTCCGTTTTGAGAGACCATCCCATATGAAACATAAAAGTAGCCTAATGAAAGGGGTGATCTCTTAAAAGAAATTGAATGAAAAGAAAAATGCAAAAACTCTGTGCAACAGATTAGCTTGTCAATCTCAGGTTTGCATAGGAGTCATCTGAAAGGTTAAATTATTTGCAAAAGAATTAAGGCAATACAAAATAAACTAGGAGAAAGTAGTTGTTTCTCTAATAAGGCGCTGCTAGAAAATAGGACTACTGTATTTCAGAATTAACGGATTCTGACATACATATTTAGTTTTGTAATGCAGCCAAACCACATCTCGAAGTCTATTCTAAAAGCAAAAAAAATTATATAGCGAATCATAATGTCATTTCATTTTAGGCTTAAACAGCAATTAAATTGAGATTGTAAAAAATGGTGAAAGCAATGAAAAGTAATGCATAAAGCTTAATGAATCTTTTTGTCCAAGTGAAATACAGTCACTGTGTATTAGATGAATAATACATACTTTAACGCAGGGACTAAACTATATCTATACATTTAAACATGAAGTTCCGTATATATTTTATCATGCATGCTACTTTTCATAGAACATACATTCATTTGCTTGCAGTTGAAATTTTTTTGCCCTTAAACTCATAGCTAGAATTCAGTAGATTGGTCAAACCCAAAGAACCTTCATTTTTTGTTCTTTGTCTGTCTAAATACATGTGTAATTCTGGTTGTTTGCACTTGGCAATGTGAACATGTCAATACAATTTTAATGCATATGTTTTATGACACATATTTTGTATGATTTCAGCTTTCATCAATGCTGGATATTTCCTAGGGCTAGTATTTGGTAACACATTATGGTTGATAGCTATTATGTACTACATCTACAACACTTTCCTAGGATATAGTGGTAAGTCTCTATTTTTGCAGACTTTACTTTTTTGCGTCTATTAAGTGCTACCTACATTAATGTAACATGGCAATAAATATCTTCTCCATTTTAGAGAACGAATGATTTAAACACAAAGTAAAATAGGACGTCATATTTTTACTTGCACATATAAGGATTTTCCACAACAAAAAATAATGCTCTGTTTAAATAATTGAAGCTTGAAAACTACAACTTATAAAATTAATTCAAAATTATCATCTAAATCTGCATTAAATTATCTAATTAACAGTGAAAACTATATCAAAATCGGATTAGAAATGGCTTCGCAATAATTTTTTGAAAAAATGTCATTTTTCATGAAATGTAGTAAGAAACTTGGTGACCGAATACTTTTTGTACCTTTCTGTATGCCATTTGCACTACTACTAGTATAAGTAGAGTTCTTGGCTGATATTTCAATGTTAGTATATCCATTATATTTTCCACTCCTGAACTTAGAATCATCATCAAAGTAATATTTTACACAGTGACCAAATCTGAAACAAGAAATTGAACAACTTGACATTGGTCCATTCTACAAGTCAAAATTAATTAGAAAATGGATGTGGTTTTCTCAAGAACATGGATGAACTGATCATGTACATTCATAAGACCACAACATAATTAGTCTGTGTTCTCACTACTAGTTGGAAACATGTTTTACTACATAAATGCACGGCTCATTTCTTTCTGAAATGAATATTTAGCTTGTAAAAAGTCTTATGAAGTTAGATTTACCAGTACATGTACATGACTTAAGTCCTTTAAGACTCCATCTTTTTAATTATTCTCATTAATAAGTAAAAGAAAAAAATGTTCATTTCTATAGATAATTGTACAGTATTGAGAATGTTAGGAATTTAATAGATATACATTAATAATCTATATTTCTTACTTTTTATTTTACAGCTTTGCCATTTCTAAAGAACACAAGAATCATCCTATATCCATCAACAGTTATTGTATTATTGTATATATTGTCTATTGCACTGCGGTGGAACTTCAGTAAAATGCTGTGTGATTTTTACCATTTCAGAGTATTTTGATCAAATAACTATAATTTGTATATCCTGTGATAGAGTTATAAACAGTTTGTTTTAAAATCAAGGAGGTCCAACTTGCATGTAATCGATAATCATCTTAATGACTTTTTAAAAAAGCTGCTATTGTTATTAAGATTAATATATGTCAGAGTGCAGAATTCTATATTTTGTGTTTATTACATACGTGTTTTGCATTATGTTTATGAAACCATAAAAAAAAACTTTGAAATACTTAATTTTGAATATACCTTTTACAGAGCTTGTAGATTTCAGTTCTGTTAGGATTGACATTTCAGGGTTACCACATCATTAATTTAGAATTCTTCCAATACACATAGTTTTTTTAACCCTTGAAATATATTACATAACATTCAGGTCTTTGAATTAAGGTAAGGCCAAATTAAAAAAATAGGTATGGTTCCGGTCATCCCTCTGAAAAAAATAGGGTCGGTAGTTCAGGATTTTTTTTAATTTTATTTTTTTAAATCATATATAATACTTAACATGTAAATGCATTGTAACCTATGATATAAAACCATTATTATCCCAACATTTTTACCCTAAAAATGATTTAGCGATAGGGGTGTGGATACTTACATGTAAGGATTTGTCCAAGTTCCCAGATGATAGATTTTTAGTCTCAGTTCAAGCCAAACGATAGTTCTCAACACTATGGGACTTGATAAATACTATAGGTTGCTATGAAGTGGAAAACCCCTAACAGTTATAAAGAGACGATGTATTTCCACCAAAATTTATATTTTCATATCATGATCTCGAATATTTCATTCGCTGCCATAACTTTTGAGGATGTCGACAAACCATGTGATTGGTAAAGTGTCGATATAGCTGACAATATGCTATTTATATCACATTGACTCTTGACAATTTTTTATTCACAACAGATGTAAAAGAAGAGGTTTAAGTCTCCTTTAAATTTATCCTGCAACAATTTAATAGGCCTTGAAGCCTCTGAAATGTTAAATAACATGTGAAATAAATACGGATACAACAGTCCGCGGCGAACTCGTTCCGAATTTATGATTGCACGAAAACTTCCTGATGGGAAATAACTTCAATTTCAGCGGCGTTGAGCTCGTTTCTCATCAAATACTTCATAAAAAGGTTCCGATAAAGTAAATAAAAACTCTGCTAGTTGATAAACTATGATACAAATGTAATACCAATTTACAGTTTCAAAATAACTACGATCTTGTCGCTGATCTCTACTTAAAATTTGTCAGTCAAAAGTGGCCATAAAAACTAGGGTCGGTCGTTTTATTTCTAATGTTTTTTTACTTTTTGGGTGAAAAAAAGTCTAGGGTCGGCAGGAAAAATTGGGTCGTTCGGGTGACCGGAACCACACCTATTTTTTTTTATTTGGCCTAAATAAATTTTTTTTTTAATTCTGAGAAAAGAGCATATCATCAAGACAAAACATACTCTTCAAACCAGAAAAAAATCTCTTCCCTATTGTAGATAATAGATTTGCTAACACTAAGTTATCACTAAGGCAGGTGGAAATTGCCTCAGTTCTGGAGTTCAGGGTCTCCAGGGTTGAAGTGTGATGGATGTTGTGTACACAGTACCTCATGCCTTCACCTCCAGACCAACTGTTTGGTCCACACAGATAGTGCTTTATTATTTCTCATGTCTCATATATTACAATAGGTAATCATGTCTTTGTAAGTCATCCACTAACATATTTTAGATCTTGCTTGATCATAATTTTATTAAGTTTAGCATGTTTAGAGAATTTGTCTGATATTACATGTCTCTACCTACCATTCTGGAAATTTGTTTTCCTTCATTACTAGGGTAGATGTATTGATAAATTCATAAAAAAATTCAGTACATGTGAAATTGACAAATCAATATTTCTGTACATGATTATTTTCGTACTTTATTAAGGGAAAATTTTCATTATTAACAATTTATTCTCATCCTGTAGTTTAAAGTTGCATATAATGCTGGGGTTAACATGGTTAAAGGGGAGTTGCATTTATCAAAAACGGAAGTACACAGAATCAATTGTTTAGTGCATAAACAGGGAAACTTTACTATTTCTTTTCGGATTGATTTGTAAAAAAATGTTGTATAATTAATGCCATATTTCTGAAATTAGTAAAAAAAATTTTTATATAAAAGTGGTTGTTGTTTCTACATTTGAATTTGCATACATGTAAGTCTGATAAAACCCATGATATTGCAGTGAAACCGCTTTCACCATTTGTTCTCACCTAAGAAATCAAACAATTTTCTAGAACACCAAAAATTTGTGAGCATCACTAAAAACAGCAGAAATGCTCAAAATGCCAATACACGTAAAAGGAATCCCTTGAAGCATCTATATATACACCTTACACAGATATTGTCAATCAACATTCTTCCTTGGCTCTGGAAGAAAGGTTATAGAAATGATAGATTCTGTGGTGAAACCATTCTCGGTATTATAAACCTGAAAATTAGTGATTTTTGAATGCAGGTAAGCGGGATGAATTGAAATGTAAGATGCAAGGATAGAAGTCGGCATGCCATCCTTAATAATTAAAATATTTTCCTTTCTTTTGTTTATAAGTTGCCTGCAACAAAATTACTCTTATTTATCCAATCAATTAACAACAAGTTTCAAATGCTAATGCTGAAGCTTATATGAAGCAAAGAACAAAATATAGAAGTGTGGATCATATTGAAAGGCAATTACAAGTATACCAGTAGAAAAAGTCTTTGTTACACCAGCAAAAAGAGTAAAAATGTTTTTTTTTAAATCAAAGGCCCATAACTCCCTCTTAAATCTGGCTTGAACCAAGCTCAAACTTGATTAGACGGACTTGCATACCACACACTAGATCAATACCTGTAATGGTATAGATTGATTCTCTATTAGATAGAGTTTGACGTCCAGTGAGCAATATTTCAGCTGTAGGTTATTCAATTCAAACAAATTGTAAAGGAAAAAAAAGAAAGCGGAAGGGACAATCGGGGCAACGAGGGCAAAGATTGCCACTGTAATAGGGGAGAAATTGGTAGGGTCAGGAAATTTATGCCCAAGCGAGTCTGCTCTCCTTGGAAAAATATAGAAGGGATCTTTATACTAGATGAAACATGGCGTTACTCTACACAGTTTAGCTATAATAGTTGCGGCCAGGCTTTACGAATTATGACTTAACTACCCCAAATAGACAGGGCACTCATCTATTCACCATCTTGGACACACATGACAGCTATGTAGCCGGAGCATCTGAAAACTGATCAGGTGCCGGAGATTTGGTATGGAAGAAAGCTCTTGAAAACTGAAAAAAAATATCAAAATTTTCTAAGTCCTACTAGGCCCATAATTTCGTCCAAAATCAGTGGACCTTGACCCAACTTTAACTTGATCTGTAACTCATGGGCATAGACTCGCATACAAAACCTGTAATGATTTAGAAAAAAATGCGGAAAGCTGATTGGGGACTGGCGGATTGATAGATGGACAGACTGCATTCACTAGTTTGTGCCCAGTTAATGAGTCACGGTCTTTATTATGTCCAGCAAATATTTTTTATTTTTACACTTGTTCAAATTTCAGGGGTAGTTCATTTTTATTTACACTTGTTCAAATTTCAGGGGTAGACATGCTGTGGTCGTATTATGCTGCGCTCGGCTTAGTCCTTTATTATACCGCCCCCCCCCCAGCAAACAAAGTTTGGGGGGGAAATATAGGAATCACCCTGTCTGTCTGTCTGTCTGTCTGTCCGTCTGTCCACACTTCTTGTAAGCACAACCCCTCTTTAACCACTTGAAGGATTTTGATGAAACTTTACACAAAGGAAGGACACTATATGGAGTTGTGCATGAAGGAATATAATTATTGTCCGAAACCAGGAAGGGGAGATAATTCGACTTTGACTTTTCGTTGATTCCCTATTTATGGGTTTCCTCGTAAGTGCAACTCTCCTTAAACCACCCAAAGGATTTTGATGAAACTTTACACAAAGAAAGGACACTATATGGAGATGTGCACGAAGGAATGTAATTATTGTCCGAAACCAGGAAGGGGAGATAATCTGACTTTGACTTTTCATTGATTCCCTATTTATGGGTTACCTGGTAAGGGCAACTCCTCTTAAACCACTTGAAGGATTTTGATGAATCTTTACACAAAGGAAGGACACTATATGGAGATGTGCATGAAGGAATATGATTATTGTCCAAAACCAGAAAGGGGAGGTAATTGGACTTTGACTTTTCGTTGATTCCCCATGTATGGGTTACCTCGTAAGCGCAACTCCTCTTAAACCACTTAAAGGAATTTAATGAAACTTTACACAATGTAAGAACACTATATGGAGATGTGCATGAAGGAATATAATTATTGTCAGAAACCAGGAAGGGGAGATAATTCGACATTGAGTTTTCATTGATTCCCTATGTATGGGTTACCTCGTAAGCGCAACTCCTCTTAAATCACTTAAAGGAATTTAATGAAACTTTACACAATGTAAGAACACTATATGGAGATGTGCATGAAGGAATATAATTATTGTCAGAAACCAGGAAGGGGAGATAATTCGACATTGAGTTTTCATTGATTCCCTATGTATGGGTTACCTTGTACGCACAACTCCTCTTAATCCACTTGAAGGATTTTGATGAAACTTAGACAAAGGAAGAACACTATATGTAGATGTGTAAACTGTCAAATAGGATGAAAAAAGGTGAATTTTGTATTTGGTTCGATTTAGACAGAGTGTTTTCATTGGGTTTTTTCTTGAAGATTATATCATTGTATCCATACTTATATTGTGTCCACACTTGTACTTTGTTCACACCTGTATTGTGTCCACATCAACTTAATTTTGCACTTACTATATCGATTCAGGGTTCAATGAGCGGGGGGGTATCTTTGGCTGCCATTCGGCGACAGCTCTTGTTCATGATAGTGGTCATGCAGTTGATATTCTACCTCTATTGTATTTTTATTTGTACGTTCCTTAATCTATAAAGAAACACGATAGAGGAAGGAGAGGTTTGGTGTACCCATTAACCGTTTTAACCCACGTAGCTTTTGCTAGTGCTGGTACAAAGGCCGGATATCCCGAGTTCTTATCGCTGAATACATTTGTCTTTCATTTGTGTCTTTGAATGCAATTTCCGTGTAGACTGTGGTCTGTGATTTAATTTTTTGGAATTGTAGATGTTTACTGTTGAGCCTTCGTTTTATAATTCCCAGTGCAGAAACTAGTATTGAGGAAAAACACATCTTGATTAATCTCATCTGATACTTGTGAATCATATTTAATAAAATATTTACAAAGACCCACCTAGGCTTTTTCATCTGTTCATTGGTACTACCTAGGAAACATTTTGAATGTGATTGATTCGACTTGGCACTCTTAGCGCATTTTAAAATTAAATAATGGAAATGTTGGATGATGAGACTCGGCACTCTGAGCGCATTTCAAAGTATGGAAATGTAGAATTATGTTAGTTCTCTAATATTAATTTGTACAAACTGTAAAAATTACGACATGCATTTTTATGCCCCCGTGAATCGAAGATTCGGGGGGGGGGGGGGGGGGGGGNGGGTATATAGTGTTTGGTCTGTCTGTCTGTTTGTTTGTCTGTTTGTCCACAAAAAAACTTTAACATTGGGTATATCTTTTGAATGGTAAGTGATAGGGCTCTCATATTTTGCATGTGTATTCCTCGTGGCAAGACCTTTCAAACGATAACAAAATTTTGGACTTCGTGACCTTGACCTTGAGATTTCATGGACTTTTTGAAAAAAATAATAAACTTAAACATTGGGTATATCTTTTGAATGGTAAATGATATGGCATTCATATTTTGCATGTGCATTCCTTGTGGCAAGACCTTTTAATTGGAACCAGAATAGTTGACCTTGTGACCTTGACCTTGGCCTTTTAAAAACTGCATAAAAACTTTAACATTGAGCATATCTTTTGAATGGTAAGTGATAGGGCTTTCATAGTTTGCATGCGTATTCCTTGTGAAGAGACCTTTCACTTGGTACCAGAATATTTGACCTCCTGACCTTGACCTTGGCATGTGACTGTCCGGTAAAATTTCACCAGAAAAATGAAATTATATTTTGTTTTATTTCATATATATAGAAATTAAACTCATTTATGATGAAATGTTCCTTGAAATCTATAGAATTTTTTTTGTAAAAAAGATTTTTTAAATCATTCAGTATATTTTCTTCATTTTTTCACTTTTTTCCAGGTATTTATATATGTATTATATATATCAATGATATCTATTATTTTATTTCTTCTCTTCTGTGTATTCCTCCACTTTTGGGGAACCAGTATTGATGATCCCTGGTGTAATCAAAGTACTGATGACACTAATAGACATAATACAGTGAGTTGACTATAAATGTTCTAAGGGGGGGGGTGAAAATTGTTTTCTTTATAATGCTTGGATAATGATTTAAGGGGGTTTTGGGTGAATTCGTGTTTGCATCCAATTGCAAACATCATTTGATGTGATTAAACTTTTCATTTGATACCAGAATTTATTTCTACTAATTATTTTGTCAGAAGGACATTCATTGTTCAAAGTTGCTAAATGTTTTCTTCTTTACTTCTACTCGGGGGCATAAGTGTTTCACAAAACACATTTTGTTTCCCTCTCAGCAGTGCATTGTTTTCCTCCCAACAATTCACATAACATATGTGCTCAACAGATAATTATGTATGCTAAGTTTATTTGAATCCGGGTCCGTTCGCCCACAATCACGTTCGCCCACTTTCCCGTTCGCCCAGGGTCCGTTCGCTTACTTTCCCGATCGTCCAGGGTTCGTTCATTATATTTATCAATATTTGTTGATAGTATTCAATGTTAACTATGTTGAAGGGTCATGTGAAAGGTCGTATAATTTTTATTTTCTTTTAATTTTTTTCCCTATGTCTAACGCAGTGGCTGCGCGTCCACGCGGCGTAGCCCACAGGTTACGCGCACACGCTTCCGGTTTTTGTATAGAAAAGGAATCTTTTCCGGATGAAATTATCCGAAATTATATTTGAAAGAAAAAGACAGAGCAAGTTCTAAAACAACTTAATGAGGTTACACCTTATGAAAAGTTGTCATTTATCTAAATAAATGATCACCTACGCACAGATCAAATAAAATATGGAAAACGGAAAATATTGATATGAAAACGGACACGTGAAATCTATGCGGGTATCATAGCTGAACATTTCATTAGGCTGATTTTTTAAATTTTCCCAGTTATGGCGATTTGTAAAATAGTTTGTAAAGTAAAAGACGTCAAATTGAAGAGAATGTCTTTACATGAACCAGGACATACACGAAATGAGGATGACAACGTTAAAACGTGTGTCCATCTATAATAGGAAAATGTTTTTATCGAACTCGCTAAGATAAAGGCCAAATGCAAGATATTTCCCCTTTTAAGTGTATATACACTTAATTTTTCGATCAATATCGCTAGGTATACCATGGCAGCTGACACACAA
The DNA here is from genome assembly GCA_002080025.1 of Modiolus philippinarum. Taxonomy (NCBI): domain Eukaryota; kingdom Metazoa; phylum Mollusca; class Bivalvia; order Mytilida; family Modiolidae; genus Modiolus; species Modiolus philippinarum. The sequence goes on from MJUU01027355.1 coordinate 69,300, forward strand.
AGTATGGTCTCATACCGGTAGTTTTTTTATATCGTCTTTCTACGTCAAAATGATGATGTCTGTCACAAGTTACACAAAATTCAGTTCTGGAATTAAATATTTACCATGCTACTTGGCCTCGTTTACCTTCTCTTGTAAATTTTTGTAAATTGGATCGTGGTTGAAAAGGAGTCTTATTTCTTCTATTTTCTGAAAGTAACTATCAAAAATTTACTGCTTCATAAAGTGCCAATATGACAAAGTGGACTTGAGACTTGAGTCTAACTTGTGTAACTGCGACAACCTCCAATAATTTCTGGCATTGGTTATTATAAAATTCAATATAGATAGTAATTATACAGGGAATCTGCATTAGAATCTTTTCAGGATTTAGGTTTGATTTTAAATCCCTTTGCATAATTTGATTCGATTATTCGCTTACCGTATTATGGTAATTGCGTCCTGTTAAATATAGTTGGTGCGAACCAAACATATATTTTTATACGCCCGTCTAATGACGGACGTATTATGGTATACCGATGTCCGATTGTCCGTCCGTCCGTCTGTCCGTCAGTCTGTCTGTCTGTCCGTCCGTTTCATGTGTCGCAATCTAACTTGACAACCGTTTGGCCGATTCACTTCAAACTGTGTATAAGTATTTGGTATGATGGCCTCAGGATCTGTATACTTTTTCGTGAAATTTCAATTTTTCTTGCAAGAGTTATGGGACTTAATTCGTCAATTTTAAGGCAATTTTTTACATGTCGTTCTCTATTTTACAACCCTAAGGCCAATTCACTTCAAACTTTGTAGATGTATTTGGTATAATGGCCTCAGGATCTGTATACTTTTTCGTGAAATTTGGATTTTTCTTGCAAGAGTTATGGGACTTAATTCGTCAATTTTAAGGCAATTTTCTACATGTCGCCCTCTAACTTGACAACCTTTTGGCCAATTCACTTCAAACTTTGTAGAGGTATTGGGTATGATGGAATCACAATCTGTGTACTTTTTTGCGAAATTTTGATTTTTCTTGAAAAAGTTATAGGACTTTATTTGTCAAATTAAAGGCAATTTTTTACATGTCACACTCTTACATATAAGTACTTTGATCAGCTCACTTTAAACTTTGCAGATTGATTTGTTAAGGAGATATCAAGCTCAATTAGGCAGTTTTAGGTGCTTCTTAATTGAGAATCCTTTACCTAAATCACTTAAAGTTTTGAAGGGGTGACGACGGGCGTATCATGCGACTTGGCGCAGCTGTTTATTTAATTTTTTTAACGTATTTCGGGGTCAAAAGGGAAGGTTGAAATTACAATGTGAAAACTTAACATGGGAACTTACATGGACGGTGCTTATCTCACCCGGCTTTATTTCTTACAAGTTTGATTAATTTTGTATTTTTGTGTGAACCAAACAGTTTTCAAAAGTAATTATTTGTATGAGACATTTCCAACACAATATAGGTCCAACACAATATATAGCATTTTTGGTCGCAACATTTAAGTATCAAATAACATAAAGCTGTAATACTTTCATCTTCCCATAGAATTCTATTGTATACCAATTTGTCATCACTGGAGTATCAAGGTAAACCCTCCAGGCAGTACAAATTGGTTTACAGTACAATTCTATAGAGGGTTGATTGCTTGACGAGCAGACAAAAGACAGGAGTTTAGAAGGAGTTTTATAGGTGTAACAAGAGGAATATTGGTATGTTCATTGAAGAATTGCAAATAAAATACGTTAATCATCCGGGAAATCGGCAATAAATAGACAAATAAAGCACATCTTTGAATATTTTCGTTTTCGACAAGGTTTTGTCCCTTTTTTGTCTCATCTATGAGTGGTTCAAATTGAAGAAAGGATGGAATAAAATGGAAGTACATAATGTCTTCTTTACAACTGGTACAAATTATGGCAGTTTTGAATAATTATAAGCTTCCTACATCCATAAAACTTACCCCTACCCCAACAAATTTACTTTTAAATTGTCAATTTTTTGTCTATGTTCACATAAAAATTACCAGAACACGCAAATTGTGTGTTGTATATGACAATGTTGCATGAATTATATTGTGATTTCGTATTTTAACAGCCATTTGTTGACTTACAGTCGATATCTTGCCCGAAATTTATGAAAAATGGGCATTTTCTACATTTCAGATTTATCCAAAGTTCACTGTTAAATCGTTAAACATTCAAAATCTGGAGGATATATCTGCAGATATGCCAATTAATTGTTCTTAGGGATATATAAGTTGTCTTAAAATATTGCTTAGAAAAAAAAGGAGTGTTTAATGTGACTCTGAATACGAAAATCTTACCCCTACCCCAACAAATTTTCCCAAAAATTGTCAATTTTATGTATTTGTTCCCATAAAAATAACCAGAACACGAATAATGTGTATAATATATGACAATGTTGCATGAATAACATCATGATTTGGTATTTTAACAGCTATTTGTTGACTTTAACTCAACATTTTGCCCCAAAATGATGAAAAATGGGGGTTTTCTGTATTTCAGATTTGTCCAACGTTCACTGTTAAGTCGTAATATACAAAAAAAATGTATGTCAAATCTGGAGGATATGTCGGCAAATATGCTTCATTGTTCGTTGGCAAAAGAGTCATTCACACATTTGAGGAAGGAAAATGGAATGGCCGAGTCATCAGTGTTGTGAAAGGATTTCCTGATTTTTATGATATAATATACGACTGTGATGTTGAGAATACCAGTACACCCACAGCGATTTACACATGCCTATAGAAATGGCAATCTGGAAATTATTCCAGAGGTGGTGCGTTGCAGAAATTGTTCCTGTTCCACTTCAGCATTTCAACCGACACTTTTGTTGACCAGATGTCATCCGCTAATCTTGAATAAATTAAAATTGATTTGCATGATTGCATGTTTTATTTGTTATTTAACTTTGATTAAAAGAACAGTATTATCTTACTTCCATTGTTTATATGTAGATAAATATAAAAATGAACTTAAGTTTTTTTGTTCTCCTTTGACAACAATGACAACAATGTACCTTGATAACAAATAATCCTTAACAAAAATGATTTAAATATGCTTGCTGATTTTTGTCTCGCCCGCGACGAAAGTCGCGGAAAGCGAGACATAGGCGTGCAAAGTATGACGACGGCGACGGCGGCAGCCACGGCGTTAACTTTTACTAAATACAGGATATTTGATGTAGGAACATCATATTTGGTCCAGTGGTAGTACTAATTGAGTGCTAACTGACGGACATATCGTTATGTGACCTTGACCTCAATTTCATGGTCTAGTGGCCACGTTAAGTTTTTCTGCTTAAGTCCATTCCTCAATAACTAGAAGTGGTAGGCTGATAATATTTGGTATATAGGTTGGTCTTGGGTAGTACATGTCAGTCTGGCAGGTGACTTTTGTCCTTGACCTCAATTTCACGGTCTAGTGGTCACGTTAAGTTTTTCTGCTTAAGTCCATTTCTCAATAACTAGAAGTGTCAGGTTGATAATATTTGGTATGTAGGTTTGTCTTGGGTAGTACATGTCAGTCTGGCAGGTGACTTGTCCTTGACCTCAATATCACGGTCTAGTGCCCACGTTAAGTTTTTCTGCTGAAGTCCATTTCTCAATAACTAGAAGTGGTAGGTTGATAAGATTTGGTATGTAGGTTGGTCTTGGGTAGTACATGTCAGTCTGGCAGGTGACTTTTGTCCTTGACCTCAATTTCACGGTCTAGTGAGCATATTCACTTTTCTGATTAGTTCACTTAGATTTCACATCAATTTAGAGTCCAGCAGGGACGGGCGAGACATCTTTTAGGGTCATCACTTGTTAAAACACTTGGAAGGTGATACAGTCCTGATTTGGATGAAATGTTAACTTACCTCAATCATTTGTCGATAATTGCCAATGTGCATACTATGTTTATGACATGATTTGCTCTTTTTTTCATAATGCATAGTCTGAACGACATTGCATGCAACCTTAATTGATTTTATCAGGGGTTCCCATTTAATTTTGAAAAGGAAAGGTTAATCATGGATCCCAAACTTTTTAATGGAATAAAATTTTACTATTTAAGGCTTTGTCCGGCATCTATAAGCAAGATTAAGTACATGAGAGTACCCTCACTGTTTTCTTGTTTTAAAAATTTAACTCTGAAAAAGAATATACCTATGTATATATACGCATTGTGTTGTTCATTGTTGAAAGCCTCATGGTTACTTCAGGATGAAGAACAACAACAAAATCATTGTTCATTATACCCCCCCCCCACTTTGCGGGAGGTATATAGTGTTCATGGTGTCCGTCCGTCCTTCCGCCCGTCCGTCTTTCTGTACCCAAAAGCTGGTATCCACTACTCCTCCTAAACCACTGATTGGAATTTCATGAAACTTATGCAGGAGCTTAATTACATATTGCAGATGTGCACTATGCATTTTGTTTTCAAATATTTTTTTTCAGATTTTTTTACATGTTTTGGACTTTGTCATTTTAGCTCAATGCAAACCATATGATGACCACCTGCATGGTATCCACTACTCCTCTTAAATCAGTGATTGGAATTTCATGATACTTATGCAGGACCTTAATTATATATTGTAGATGTGCATTATGTATTTTGTTTTCAATTAATTCTTTTTTTCCAGATAAAAAAAAATCAGGAAGGGGCTGGGGTTGGTATCCATGGCCCACTAGGCCACAATAACTCTTGTTTTGTTTGGTTTTACCATGTATTTATAGACAGTTTGTCTCAAGTGCATTTGCTCTATATCCTCTCATTGTAAATTTAATATGTCGGAGTCGACTTTCCTGTTATCTTTTCTATTTATTTATGATATATAGTCAATTGTCCAATTTTTATTACATGTCATCGTAAGATTTTTTTCTCTCTGATATATTTTCTCTTCAGCCTTTCTTTCAGACAGACCATAAAATAAAACAGAAGAAGATTAATATTTTCATTTTTGAATGATTTTATTGTATGTAATATGCACAGTTTTGCACAGCATTCATGACATTCGTCCAATTCTTAAGGTGGCTCACTCATCACAGTTTTGAATTTGCATCAGATTACGGAACTCTTCTGATTTTCCCCAATTCAATGGTTTAAAGAATTTTGCACATAGACCCCCACTTTTTATTTCATGAATGTCTTCTATAGGTAAAATTAAGACACTTGATAAGTTTTCATAAAATTCTTGAAATAACTTCCTAGCTTTTTGACAAAAAATAGTACTACATTCGTGTAATAATAAATTGAGGGAAAATCCAGAGAAATCAATTTCCCGCCAAATTTTTAATGTCTTTTATCTCGGTTTAAAGCACACGGGCCTACATGTTTCTTTTTACCGTTTCATTTAGTCTTACAATGCCTAATCAATAAAAATAGGTTTCAAGAAATCCTTGATATAAACAACATCAGAAGTGAGCCTCCTTAATTAGTTATTTATTTATTTCTTTCATGATTCAACTAGCAACTAAGACATAACCAGCAGGGACAGGACAGTTATTCAGGGGTCCATAAGTAAGTTCATCAACTTATTGGAGTAATTTTTCAGACGTATATGATGTGGTAGAACAGAAAATTTGCAGACTTACATGTATATAAGAAGAGAAAAACGATTGCTAACCTCAACATCACTGTTTGCATTCGGAACCATATATTTTACCTTTACAGCGAACCTTACCAACATTCATAATTCATCAAATTTGTTCTTTAAACACATCTTTATTCACTATCTCCCTCTTTTCATTTGTCCATTTCTGCATTCTTTGTGGCAGCAGTAACATCTTTTCATCTTTATTATCTTTATTCGGTATTATTTGTTGCGCATAAATTTCAGATTGATCGACTTCGGTATTATTTGTTGCGCATGTAGTAGTCAACAATAAATTGGCATACTATTTTTATCTATATTTTTTGCCGATTCCATGTTCTTGGTTTCTCATTTTCTTAGGACTTTCAAATATTCTTGTTGGCTTCGCCCGTCTGTCCCTACATCACCCTTTCTTACGACGCGAACTCCTACTTTTTTGGATTTACGGTTTTAATTTTGCTATAGAATAGTTCCATATATACTGCATAGCGCAATTCGGATTTTTTAATATTGTTCTTGGTTTAACGAAGAAGCTCCGTGACGTCGATTTTATCACATGTGGCATGCAAACATGAACTCCTTAATTCTTTAATATTTATCTTGGAGCAAGCAAGAGGCCCAAATGTCTATTTGACAAAGATATTAACACATACGGCATGCGACGCGAACTCCTTATTTTTTTTTAATTTAGAGACTTAATTTTGTTGCAGAATTGTTGCTTGTATGACGTGTTTTGTAACCATATATTATTGACAAAATAAATAAGACGTAATTATTTCAATAATAGATAATGTGAACATTATTTTATGAATAATGGCTCAGTATAATTTTAGTCTTTTAAAGGTTGTCGACATTCATTAAACGTGATACTGTACACAGTTGATTAAATTAATTAAACAGATCGTGGGTTATGTTATTTATTTTTAAATTTGTAATATAAGTAGAATTCATTAGAAGTTATATACAGGCATTATTGCAAACTTCATTGATTTTACATATTGTTGATTTCGATGTGAGGCAATATCAAGTATAGGTTTAAATAAAAAGCAGCGATGTCGCTTTATTTCTTTATGTATTATTGCCATGGCCATTCGAGATAGGAACTCGATCCAGATTTTACCAGTGAGTGGAAATGAGACTGAATTCCTGACCTCCTGGATAAATAAATGTTGGTATACCTCTTTACTTGAAGCATTCTCCAATATTCGCCTCATGATAACAGTTTTACTGGATTTTAATTGATAAAAACAAATAACAAGGAATCCGGTCACCGAAATATTTCGATTTATTCCATATATATATAGTTCCGTCCTGATTTTTTACATATTGCGCGTGTTGTCGACAAAAATATATTGACATGCCTCTTTTGTGCCCGCTTTTGGCGTGTCAATGTTCTTGGTTTCTCGCGAGACGTGTTTGCAACCAGATTTTCTTAAAAAATAAATATGGACATGATTATTTCATTATGATAATACGTTCGCATTCTTTTAATTCTTCAACCTTGTCGAGTGGTAATAGAGGTAGAGCTGTTGCTCGACGAACTAGTAGGTTAACATCGGGTATGTCTGTGTAGTCTCTCTGTAGTCCACACTCTTGAGTTTTCTTCCATATGGCCTTGCAGTAGTGGAACAGGCAACCCTTGAGTGCTGCTGCTAGGAAGGCCTGTGTTAATTATTCTAATGATATTTTAATTTTTTTCGAAATGGATATATGAAATGTTTTATATTCAATTTTTAGAATATTTACAATTAATTTTAAATGATAGTAGATTTTCTTGTTTAAGAACAAAAATCAATTAAAAAACTACACTTTTTTGTAAAATTGACTATAATTGAGTTATAATTTTTAATTTCAATAGTTTCTAGGGAATAAATATACTTTCAATATAAAAATATTTTAGATTTTATGCAAATGGAAATTAAATCAAAATTTATTTTACTAGAATGGCCGTACGACTCTTGTAGATTTTTTTTTGCTGTTTTTGAGTTTAAAGCCACGGAGACAATTTCTGATATTGACACTGTTGTGAAACACGATTAACAAATAGAATTATAGTGGGACCTTAATTTTCTGGTGGTATTCTTCCTTTAAATGATCTCTTTGTTGAATAATTACATAATCACTTATTTCAGACACCATATCATTCTTTTTGCGCATAACGATATTTTATGAAAGGATAGGGAGTAAATGAACATGAGATCATAACACATATGTTTACTCCAATTGCAATAATTTTAATGAGCTGTATGGCAATTTCGGAACTTAATTCCTCATCAGCAGCACTAAAACCCAAACAAAGGAAATCCATAATTTTTAAAAAATGTTTAAAATGCATTAAACCAAACAAAATCCGAATAATCAGTAATAATAAGTAATAATCAGAGACTTAAATATGGGTATGCAACGATCTTTAGTACTAAAATTAAAATAAATTGTATATATGCCCAAATCTCTGTCTTGTTTCGTATGTCCTAGTTTAAAAACTTGATATGACTTTTTTTCGATTTTCTCAATGACTGAAATAGAGGCATTATTTTATTATTTTTTTAATGAAATTATGTATTTAAGAGAATCACATGAAAATTTAATCTATCGTCTTTTAAACTTTTAAACATACCTTTCCAGAGTGAAGTTTGCTTGTTCGTCGATTTATTCTTATAAAGATATTGTAAATAACTTTGTTAGTTGCATCCATGATAATTCTGGAACTGAGTTACATTACAGTTTTTAACCGAGTTGCAACGAAGTTGAACTCGGCTTTTGGTTTGGTGTTGCGGGCGGGCGGGCGTGCGGGCGGGCGGGCGTAAAACATTGGTTTCCGGGTGATAACTCAAAAAGTTTACATCCAATTGAAATGAAACTTGGATATATTGTTGGGTACCCGGAGGGGAGGAACCCTATTGATTTTGGAGAAAGTAGATGAAAGGTCAAGGTCATGGTGACCGAAAATAGACTAAAATTTGAGAAAAATTTGGTTTCCGGATGATAACTCAAAAAGTTTACATACAGTTGAAATAAAACTTTGATATGTTGTTGGGTACCAAGAAAAGAGGATCCCTACTGATTTTGGAGAAAGTAGGTCAAAGGTCAAGGTCACACTGACCAAAAATAGACTGAAAATTTGAGAAAAAATTGGTTTCCGGATGATAACTAAAAAAGTTTACATCAAATTGAAATGAAACTTGGAAATATTGTTGGGTAGTAGGAGGGGAGGTTCCCTAATGATTTTGGAGTAAATAGGTCAAAGGTCAAGGTCACGGTGACCAAAAATAGACTGAAAATTTGAGAAAAATTTGGTTTCCGGATGATAACTTAAGAAGTTTACATCCTATTGAAATGAAACTTGGATATTCTGTTGGGTACTAGGAGGGGAGGAATCCTATTGATTTTGGAGGAAGTAGGTCAAAGGTCAAGGTCATGGTGACCGAAAATAGACTAAAAATTTCAGGAAAATTTGGTTTCCGGATGATAACTCAAAAAGTTTACATCCTATTGAAATGAAACTTGTATATATTGTTAGGTACTAGAAGGGGAGGAACCCTATTGATTTTGGAGGAGGTAGGTCAAAGGTCAAGGTCATGGTGACGGAAAATAGACTAAAAATTTCAGGAAAATTTGGTTTCTGGATGATAACTTGAAAAGTCTACATCCAATTGAAATGAAACTTGGATATGTTGTTGGATACCAGGAGGGGAGTAACCTTATTTATTTTGGAGGAAGTAGGTCAAAGGTCAAGGTCAGTGAAGGTCACAGTGACTGAAAACAGATTTAGGCATTGAAATGTCAAGACATGAAACTAGAAAATAGACCTTCTTGAATTCTTAGAATTTTGGATATTAGGTAGGAAAGAAAATAAATAGACAATTTTAGAAATATTAGGGTCTTCACATTAATTTGGTCACATAATATTTGAAGTTGCAACTCGGCTTGTGCACCCTGGTGCCATTTAGATTTTTTTCACTTAGAATGAAGGCCAATAGTTGCAGGACATGTGATGGCAACGCATCTCTATTATAAATGTATGTTGCTACATGCCAAAATGAATCCATAATAATGCAGGAATCTTTTTGAATCTCACAGCTTAATTGCAAGCTCACATTTAATACGAGTTCACTCCGGAAATTTTTTTTGTGTATTATACGAAAAAATACCTTGACAGAGAATCACGTATTAACACGTGGTATAACCTACAAGTCATACTTTCGAAGATGCGGACAAAACATGTCAACAAATCGTAGATGCGGACACTTTTTAATGTAAACATCAACAAATTTGTCATTTTCACACCGGAAGATGTAGGAAATTCACATTATTTAACAATAAACGTTAATTGTGAAGCGTGCATTCGAAAAGTATTATAATTTGCTTCCAATCCGCGTTGTTTCTGTTTATATTGGTTCTGTACTTTTCCAGATTACCTCGCCATAAGTTGACGATGAAAAAGGTTGATCAAAGGTTATCCTACTTTGATGGGTTATATTTTTGGATTCATTCATGCTAAAATATTGTTAATGTTACATGTCCAGCAGAATTCATGTACAAAGTCTTAAAACACAAAACAGGCAGTTACATAAACTCTAGTAGAATTATAAAGGTACAGGCAATTAAGCGAAGACGAGGAACGGTACAGGCCCCTTTTCGAAGGATGCAGTCAGTGTTTATATTGAAAGATGGCAAAGTAATTTAAAATAAACTGATAGATTGCGAGAACCGAACCATTAGTCTAAAATGTACCATCCAAAAGCCAATGGCAACATCTGAAAAACAAAGGAACAAAGACATAAAACGAGCATGGCACTGAAAAATGACACACCAACACACACAAATCACGGACCAATTTTTTGGGTATTTCAAATCGGACGTCAATTGTCCAAACTAATTCCGATGATAATAGCCCGACTGTATTAAGGCTTTAATAAAAAAAACTTTAAATTTAAACATTATGAACTAGTAATATTCCAGCCTCTCCTTCTTACGGCGTGTATTTTTCACACTTTATTCGTCACGCGTGAGCCAGCACATATAATACAAACTTTCACATAACACATAGTTATCTCCGTGGGCGCTTTCAAGGGCTTTAAAAAGGTCGGTATCATACCATCACTAAAAAAATTCTTTTATAGATATCAGTCCCTTATGGAAAAATTTGAAGTTTCGGTCCGAACGCCGTTTCAAGATTCCTTTTTACAAACTATTGGGATGATCATTTCTTTTTACTGTCTACGACCTTTCAATAGCAATTGCTGTTGAGTTGCTACCAGACACTACTGCAACAGAATGGGAGGTTTGGCATGCCATAAAACCGGTTTAATCCACCATTTCTTTTGAAATGCCTGTACCAAGTCAGGACTATTGCTGTCGACATTTTCCCTGGTGGTTTCCAGCTGATTGGCTTTTAGTCTCGTGGTAATTTTGTTTTTACCCCAATTTAGTTTTGTATCTTTGACAAACTGGTCCGCGCCTAAAAAAGGC